>OY992895.1:50860959-51042595 GCA_963921405.1 Cepaea hortensis | reverse complement strand
ATGATTAAATGACATTGTGAAGTGATCTGGTTAATTTAGTGTCCTTTCATTCTATGAGATGATTTGCATCCACAGATAGTGTTAATATTATTAAGTAAAGGTACATTACAACCGGCTAAGTAAGTCTTCTACTACTACTACTACTACTACTACTACTACTACTACTACTACTACTACTACTACTACTACTACTACTACTACTACTACTACTACTACTACTACTACTACTACTACTACTACTACTATTACTACTACTACTACTACTACTACTACTACTACTACTACTACTGCTGCTGCTGCTGCTGCTGCTGCTGCTGCTGCTGCTGCTGCTGCTACTACTACTACTACTACTACTACTACTACTGCTGCTGCTGCTGCTATGGGTATTAACATCAAGTGAGATTAACAACGCTTTAAAGAATTTAATGAACAAATGTTATGTATATTAAAAACTACTATATGGCTCGGAAGCCTGGACAATGATCAAGCAATCAGAAAATCAATTTGAGGCTCTGGGGATATAGATATACATAATAATATGTCGTATTTTATGGACACAAAGTCAATCAAATACAGAGGTTATAGAAAAACAGGAAATGAAAAGAGAGTTGATGTAAGCAATAAAAAAAGTGGTGAGTGAAATATTTCGGCTATTTAAAAGACATAATACTGTTATAAAAACCATTCTAGAGGTAAAGGTTGAAGGCAAGTGAGCAATAGGTAGACAACGATACAAGTAGGAAGATAACATCAAGAGGTAGACGAACAAAGGTCTGACAGAATGTATAAATACAATAACGACGAGAAACGGACAGTGTTTGAGATCCATTGCAGACAATCTTCATTGTTGAGGCGGTACCTGATTGATTGAAGTCTGGAAGTACTTGTTACTGATATGAGCGACTGTGGAGTCATAGTTCTGTAAAAATAATGACCATCTATTAAAACTACGATTTTCAGTTTCTATTATTACATCAGGAAGTTTGCCGTGGAGTTTAAATCTTCTTATTCTTATTCTTCTTCTTCTTCTTCTTCTTCTTCTTCTTCTTCTTCTTCTTCTTCTTCTTCTTCTTCTTCTTCTTCTTCTTCTTCTTCTTCTTCTTCTTCTTCTTCTTCTTCTTCTTCTTCTTCTTCTTCTTCTTCTTTCGTTCGCTTGTAATATGTCTATAACTGCAATGTTGTCTCTTGTATGAATCTTACAGTCTTGTTTAGTTCACTCAGCGGCCCATAGAGGCTGGAGTTTAAATAATACTCTATGTTTGAATGTGTAGCATTTGTACCAGCGTTTTGAGTGTTTCACGCAAAGTATAATATTATTCATTTATTCACCAAACGCTCCACATTATAACAATTCCCGTGACTATGTATTGTTGATGTTTCAGCCAAAGTATAATTCATTTATGCACTACATATAAAGTACAAGTTTGCAATATGCAACTGACGAGACACGGCGAAATATGCCAGGCAATAAATCATGCAACATACTGTTTGTGGCTTGTGTATTTAAAGTGACTAATTTGATTATTTTCAATAATGCTCTGTCTGATGTTCGTATATATTAGGACGAAGAAGGATTAAAGCACAGGAAGTTGTGCAAAGAATATGTCAAGCGAATTGAAGAGTTCCATTTACCTTCCATGCCTGGAGATATTCGTACATCGCTAACTAAAGCCATGAACGTAATCAGACCAGCTGTACTGGATGCACGTAAAGAGGCAAATGTGAGTCATCAATGTCCTATTCGTTGACGCGAACTTAATCAGATAATGCACGTCTTTGTCACAACTGCCTTCTGTATACCCAAGTACTCGTTTAGGTTCTCCTTAATACTACTAAGTATAAACATGGTAAGGTCTCCAGTTAACACATCTAAGCCAATACCACATATGAACAAGAATCCCTTTCAAATTAATTTTCGAAATGTGGCTGATTTGGCCATAGGATTATTAATCTGAGGCTGGGATGGGCCCTAATTATAACTTATCTTCTGAGGTTGATCGGGTTATTCCACCCCACACATCGTCTACAAGACATTGCTGTCAACATCAGCATCTTTCAGCTGATTGTTGACTTCTTGGCAAGATGACGCTCAGTAGTTTGCCATTGCTTTCTGAGCGACCGGCTCAAATACCCCGTAAGTTACCGACGCGGAGAGAACCACTACCAATTCTCGCGCAACGTCACGTTACTTACGAGAGTACACGAGATTACGGAGAAAGTCGTGTAACCTCTAGACCAGAGAGACCGGCTGATCGGGGTTAGTTAGTTGAATATCCTTAACAGGACGTCGCAGACAACTTCAGTATTTTTTGGTTGTTTGTGATCTCTTGGCAAGTTTACATTCAGTAGTTTGCCTTTCCTCAATGAACAACTGGAACCCATACCATTTTATAAAAACCCAAGGCAAGACGGTCTGCTGCCAAATCGCCCGCAGCTGTGTTTAGAGCACGGTATGCGGGATTTCGGACTGCGTTCGTAACGTCTTCGCCACGCAGCAGGCGAACGGGGTGGGGTTATGAAAAAGTGACCAGACCGTAACCACGATGCCACCAATTAGACATTTGATGCTAGTCTCATATTGTTAGACCCACTTTACTACCTAAAGCATTTACTGGTACTCAAATTAGGCTGGTTAATGAAGAGAGTTCTCCGGCCTGAAGGCGGATTATAACCCATGACTACAATGCCAACACGCGAGCGTCCTAGCCACTGTACCGCCGCGACTCTCCTCACTACTGCTCCTACTACTGCTCCTACTTCTGCTCCTACTTCTGCTCCTACTACTACTACTATTACTATTGCTACTACTACTACTAATGCTGCAACTATTACTACTACTTCTGCAACAACTACTACTACTGCTATTACTACTACTACAACTACTACTACTACTGCTGCTGCTGCTGCTGCTATTACTACTACTACTACTACTACTACTACTACTACTACTACTACTACTACTACTACTACTACTACTACTACTACTACTACTACTACTACTATTATTATTACTATTATTACTACTACCAGTACACTACTACTACTGCTACTACTACTACTACTACTACTACTACTACTACTACTACTACTACTACTACTACTACTACTACTACTACTGCTGCTGCTGCTGCTGCTGCTACTACTACTACTACTACTACTACTACTACTACTACTACTACTACTACTACTACTACTACTACTACCAGTAAACTACTACTACTACAACTACTACTACTACTATTACTACTAATACTACTACTGCTACTACTACTACTACTACTACTGCTACTACTACTACTACTACTACTACTACTGCTCCTACTACTGCTCCTAATACTGATCCTACTACTGCTCCTACTACTACTACAACTACTACTACTACTGCTCCTACTACTACTGCTACTACTACTACTACTACTACTACTACTACTACTACTACTACTACTACTACTACTACTACTACTACTACTACTTCTACTACTACAACAACTACTACTACTGCTCCTACTAATGCTCCTACTACTGCTGGTACTACTACTACTATAACTACTACTACTACTACTACTACTACTACTACTACTACTACTACTACTACTACTACTACTACTACTACTACTACTACTACTACTACTACTACTACTACTACTACTACTAATACTACTACTACTACTGATGCTGCAGCTGCTTCTATTATTATTATTATTATTATTATTATTATTATTATTATTATTATTATTATTATTATTATTATAGAACTACTGTAAAATATATACCAATATGGCCTATTACAAATTAGTCAGCCTACAATACATCCACACCTTATATGCTCAATGCTCTACTTAATTGCTCACAATTTAACCATCACTTATTAAAATCGTTTTCAAAATTCTGACATAATATAGACTATAGTCTATTGACATTACCAATCTAGATTTTGAAAGCCAAATGCATGCAAACTACATACAGTGGTACCTCGGGTTACGAACTTAATTCGTTCCAGAACTCGGTTCCTAACCCGAAACGTTCCTAACCCGAAACATTGAATTCAATGTAATAAAGGCAATCCGTTTCAAGATGAAAGAATCGTTCTTTTTTATTAACTTCCGGTCGTTTACTTGACAAAATGCAAAGAATATATGTACTTCATGTATTAAATAAAGAGAAAGAAAACAACCAAATAAATTTAATGTAAAATTTAAAAATAAAATGTTTAGACTATCTTTCTTACCAAGAAAACGATCATGGGAAATTTGTCACTTTCTTTGCTATTCTGAATCATTTCAGGAGTTTCTTGTAGCTGTTTCTTGGCAGCCGACTGAGAATCTTTCTGCACCAAGAAACTATAAAGGGAAATTTGTCGCTTTCTTTGCTTGAGAATCTTTTTGAAGTGGGCCATCGTGTTATCATTCATCAGGTTTACTGCCCTGTTAGCAACAAGTTTGTTTGAATGATGGTTCACAATGAAGTGGTCAGAGTGCCAGCGGAGCAGTCAGACTTGCGCAGAGTTAATCACAATGAACCGGGAGTGCAGGGAGTGGCCAGCAGGGGCCACGTAAGTGGAAATCCAGCAACTAATTCAGGATAATGCTCACCCGGGTGATGTGTTATCTACACAGATGGTTCGGTGTTGAGAGGTAGGAGAAGTGCCTGTGGATTCTTATCAAAAGTAATGGTCGAAGTTTGGTGCAGGAGAGCCTGGCGTATGATACCATAACATCTAGCTTAAGAATGGAGGTGGAGGCGGTCAGTGCAGCTTTCCGCTTGATGGAAAACACAATACATACACACATCGTGATTGTCACTGACTCAGAAAGCATGCTGAGGAGGTTGAGGACAGGCAGGTTTCGTACAGAGTGGCTTGCTTCGCTTCGGAGGTCACGGGTGGCAAGCATCACCTGGAACTTTTCTCCGGGGCATGCCGGTGTGCTGGGGAATGAACAGGCAGACAGATTGGCTGGCTCTGCAAAACGTGGTGGAGTATTGATACATGACAAGGCAGACGTGGTTGCGGCCTTGTGGGAGCACGTGTACACCTCGGAGGAGCAAATGGATCACCATGGTCTGGCAAGAATGAGGCAGCGAGGAATAACGAGGGGATCTGACCGACGCTCGACGCTCAGAGTAAAGGCGAGACGGACATATAATCAGATTGCTACTGGAACGATTGGATTTGGAACTCTTCGCTGGCTGCTGAGGATAGGGACGGAGCGCGTATGGGAATGCCCCGAATGCTGTGATGTCGGTTTCTAAATCAATCAATCAATCACAATGAAGTCTTTGACGTCTGCCCACTTGCTGCAAATTTCTTTAATCCTGGCAGTTGAAACAGTCAAAGGCTCCTCATCATCGGAGGACTGCTCCTCTTTTAATGTCATTAGCTATTCATTCTGAAGATCCACAAGCTCATCTGTAGTGAGCTCTCCACTGTGGTCCTCAGTCAACTCCTCCAAGTCGTTGCCATCGACTTCCAGGCCCATATTTTTGCCCAAGGACACAATCTCATCCACTACATTGGCACAGAACAGCAGAGTTAGCCTGTCCTTCATTGGTTTGTGCCCCGGAAGTGCTTTCTCCTCCTGAATGATAAAGGTCCTCTTTGGCATTTTCTTCCAGAAGAGACCCGTTTCATCGCAATTAAAGTCTTGTTGTCGAACGTAGTCTTCCTCTTTGATGATCTTATTAAATTCCACCTTGAACCCTTCTGCTTCTTTCTCGTTAGAACTTGCAGCCTTTCCGTGCCTAATTACACTATGAATTCAACTTCTATTTTTGAACTGTTGAAACCAGCCTCTGCTGGCTTTAAAATCACCAATTGTACCAAGCGATTTCGACAATAAATCACTGTGCAACAGCTTTGCCTTTTCACATATTATTGCCTCACTAACACTGTATCCTGCAAGTTGCTTTTCATTGATCCAGATCAAGAGAAGATTTTCAACTTTCTCTCTTTCTCTTTGCTTCTGCAGCTTTGTTACGCCTTTAGCCACATCGACTGATTTGAGTTACTCTTTGTTCTTTATGATGGTGGAGACAGTTGATTTTGCCATGTTGTACTCATTAGCGATGTCACACACACGAACGCCATTTTCATATTTCATAATTATTTCCTTCTTTACCTCCACTGTTATACTTTCTGCTTCCTAGCAGCAACACTACCCTTCTTCGAACTCATAATTGATAGGGTTTACAAGGAAAAAAATGAAAGAGATAAACTGAACATGCCAAGAAATCTTTTACTGCTGTGTAGAAAGGCCAATGAAAGCGAGGCTGCGCATGCGTGCAAAACTAGGCTGCTAGGCTAAGCTATCTTAGTACTGCTTGGCCTTCGTTTGTACTGTACATGATCGTTTGTCTCCAAAGTTAAATCTCTCTCTCTCTCTCTCTCTCTCTCTCTCTCTCTCTCTCTCTCTCTCTCCTCTCTCTCTCCTCTCTCTCTCTCTCTCCTCTCTCTCTCTCTCTTTCTCTCTCTCTCTCCTCTCTCTCTCCTCTCTCTCTCTCCTCTCTCTCTCTTTCTCTCTCTCTCTCTCTCTCTCTCTCTCTCTCCTTCGTTCGTAACCCGAGGCACTGTTCGTTAACCGAGACAAAGAAATTTCGGAGGTGTTGTTCATAACCCGAATTGTTCCTGACTTGAGCCGTTCGTAACCCGATCTACGACTGTATTTCAGAATCGGGCATAACATGTAATGTCCATGAACACCTTACATTAATAATAACTGTGTCGACCATTTTACTTCCAGTGATTCCGTGTACAGAAACGATTACATTCAAACCGAAATCATGAACAGCCTTTATCGATGTGTGTTTTGCAAACATGTGTACTCAACCACCAAGGCGTGTTTACGTCTGTCATAAACTTTTTATCTGTTTTTTTTTGTAATTCCTTGCAACGTAGGACAAAGGGGTTTTGAGCCCGAAGAATTAAGACCGCCTGGCTAGTGCAGTCGCCGCGAACTGTGCAGGTTAGGGTTTTCCTTTTGCCCCAGACAGAAACAAAGTCCACACCGAAGGAAAGAACCCGGTGTTCTAGCCATTCGACCAGTAAAAATATCATAAATTGTCAACTTTGACGATCTGGTGAAAGGAAAGCCTATCGTTGTGTTTATGAAGGGCACGCTAGACTCTCCCCGGTGAGGGCTCAGTCTGTCAGATGCTCAAGTTTCACGGTGTGAAGAAAAAACAAACTGGCCAACCATCCCGCAGATTGTTTTCAATTGTGAATTCAATGGTGGCTGCCATAACATGTTAGGCATACGCATGAATGGGGAACTCATCGATGAACTCCAGAAACTATGAATCAGGTTCGCACTTCTGGAAGCCGAAGATAGAAGTGGCGAAGAAAGCTAATACAGATATTGAAGACATTAAGCTATTTTGTTATCATGTAACTCACTTACATGGGTGAGTTGCCGCTGTGGGATTTCAGTGTCATCAGTAGGAACAGATATTACAGAGATAAAATCCCATCATTGGGCTGAGATGTTTTACACGAGTCGTGGTGTATAATGATGTCACAGGTCACTCTAATCTCTTGCGCAGTGATATTCAATTCTTGTGGCCTGGATGTTAAGACAAGCCCTGCCATCTGCACCCACGGAAGTGTGTTCTTGATCAACAGACAGGTTTTACTTCCCGTAATTATTTATTACAATCTCCCTTGTATGTCTCTGATAGTGGCAAGCTTATTGGGGCGATACCAATACATTAATACGTTACTAGTGAATGTCAAGGTTTGTCATGGCCATGCAGGTTCTGTTCTGGCCAGTTTTACTGTATAGTTGTTGAACAGCGTCAGCGATAATGGATAACCCCTTAGGAAGACCTGAACATAGATGCATTAATTAAAAAGCCCATGTTCCCAAACAAATGAAACGCTACTGTTAAAGCAGCTGCCATCCATTTATCAACCAACGAACGGTTAAGGCCAAAGTCCAGCAAACAAGTACAAAAATGTTCAACGTTCACAAAACAAAACAGTAGTCTTATTCGAGACAGGGAGATCAGTGTGGTCGAATGGATAACAGCGCTCGTTCTTAAATATCCCGTGTGATGATGCCAAGATAGCGGGTTCAACCCTTACACCGGTCAGTTGAACTAAAATGAAGATTCGCGTCCTTGACTTGGGGACGTAAATTACAAGTACCCCTGAAGACTCAGTAGGCTTGTCTGATGGCGAGGCACACTCGTAATAGGGAAAGTTAATTCACACGCAAAAAAAAAATCAGTCCAGTGCACTAGAAGTAGTAACACGTCTATGGACTATGCTTGAGTTCAAAGCGAGAAAACACAAAACAAAAGTCACTGCGTCTCTCCGCTGGATGGAGAATACGACACACACACACAGACACACACACACAGACACACACACACACATACACACACACACACACATACACACACACACACACACAAATACGCACGCACGCACGCTGTAGCAGCGTAGTGGAGGCAAGGTTATCCGTGTCGTACAATGGGTCATGGCTAAAGTCGACGCGCTACTGAAATAAGTACAAAGGCCGGCGACATCCAAGTTTCATGGTGTATTGTTTGTTCGTTCCTCATACAAAAGAAGGCACGGCATCATACAAGGCATTGGACTACCAAAGGTTTACAAAAAACTGCTCCGCTCAACTAAACACATTTTGGATGGAAAACCAACTTTCACGACCTAGCCAGCTGGTAGTCAAATTCCGCTCTCCCGTAACTAGCTTTGTTGTCATTTCACGACCCCCCATAGCTACCTCTAACCACGGTGCTCACACGTGCATTGTTCACTAATACATCCTTATATTGCGCACCAGCTAGCCCTCCATGCCCTACAACCTCATAACAGGTTGCTCTGTTACATATTCCTTCCTTCCCTATGACCAAGACTTTTCCCAGAAAAGTCTTAGAACAAAACCTATTTTAACACACTCAACCCTTAACACACATGAAAAAAATCTAACTAACATGCATCATGGGACTTTTTTGTAAGTCACTATAATTTCTCATAATAGGAGTCTTCCTGGCTCTTATTACTTTCTTCATTAATTAAGGGGAGACTACTACTACCAGCATTACTCAACTACCCCTGGGACTTATTGCTATCCGCTACTACTACCAACAACTTTACTCAACTACTTATGGGTCTTATAGCTATCCGCTATCACCACCAACATTACCCAGACCTTAAAACTTCTTCGATTATTCAAAATGAAGTCAACCAATTATGCTTCTTCTTCTTCATCGTTTCCCCATGGTCACAGCGATCTGCTTAAGACCCCACGATATTCAATTCTTATACCCTACTATCATCATCAACATGTTCACACAACCATTGCCAACGAGCGATCTCCCTTCAATGGCAATAGTTTGGCTCTGTTCATCTAGGTTTAATTATCCAAATAACTCAATGTGAATCAAACAACAGAACTGTAAGACTGGTCACATAGAACGCTGACAGAATGCCTCAATTTCTGGTCTATTTATGTCAGGCAGTATCCCATGAATTGTATGACATGCAGGTCATCAACATGATGCAACCCTCTCGCATTCCGTCATACCTGCTCACGCTATCCCTACTTAAATACGACTACAATTAGGTCAAACATGTCACTTGCCCTATCTCATGTGCCTACAGTGTAGAGAGTTCAAAGAATTATTGTTACTTAATTTACTCACATCACGTTATGTCTTTCAGATGTTATCATTTAATATTTAGTCTCTCATCTTAGTTGTATGCCGTCCTTTCTTCATGGATGATCTTCGCCGTCTCCTTAAGTTCTCTGGATTATAGACATTTTCTTCCTTCGCTTCGCCAGATCTTGTCCTGATCATAACAGTGTCTTCTTTCCTTCATCACTGTTCCCCGTCTGTTTCTTTGTGACGCTTTTCATCACCAAGTCAGTTATTGTGCGTTCAATGTGTGCTGTATTTTCCTATTTCCCGATTATCGCATTATTTGTCCTGCGACACATGGCACATATGCCCCCTCTTCTTCTTCTTCAGCGTTCCGAGCCATTGAGGTTCTTTGCTGCAAATACAATCCGTCTCCATTCGTCTCTCTGGTGGACCCTCTCTTGCCAGTCGTTGATTCCAAGTGCTTGTAGGTCTGTACATGTATTATCTCTCCACCGTCTTCTTGGTCTACCTCGGGGTCTACGGTCATTTATTTCCTGAGTGTAAGCGAGTTTTGTTTCCCTATTATCTTCCATTCTTTCTATATGCCCCAGCCATTGTAGTCTATTAGCCTTCATGATACCAGTGATTAGCGGAGACTTAAACAGATCATAAATGTCTTTGTTACTTCTTCTTTTCCACTCTCCACTTTGTGTATCCCTAATGGGTTCAAAGATGCGTCTTAAAATTTTGTTCTCAAAGGTTTGTAACAAGACTTCGTCTCCTTTCGTTGTACTCCAGGTTTCAGAGCCATACAGCACAACTGGTCTGATCAGTGTTTTGTATATTGTGATTTTGGTGTTACGAGATAGCGCCTTTGATTTTAGTAGATGTTGTAGTGCATAGTATATCTTATTTCCAGAGTTGATTCTAGTTTGTATTTCTTCCCTTATGATGTTGGAGCAGTTGAAGATTGTACCCAGGTATTTGTATGTTTCCGTTTTTTTAATGGTCATATTATCTATTTGTATGTGGCCAGAGTTTTTAGCCATTCCGTCTCTTGAAATTACCATATATTCTGTCTTATCTTGGTTGATAACCAGCCCCATCTGTTGGGCGTTTTCCTTTAAGTGAGTCAATATTTCCAATGACTTTTGTTCAATTTCTCCTATAATATCTATATCATCTGCATAACCAAGCAGCTTGGATGTTCCTCCAATATCACATTCCTCCTTTATCTTCCTTACAACTTTCTCTAGAGCCAGATTGAAGAGTAGCGGCGATAGTGCATCACCCTGTTTCAAGCCAGATGTTATTTGGAAAGGGTCTGATTTCCTGCCTTTATATGTTACTATATTATAAGTATCTTCCATGCATAGTCTGGTCATGTTGATTAACTTCCTTGGTATTCCAAATTCCTGCATAGCATTCCATAGACTATTCCTATGGACACTATCATAAGCCTTTTTAAAATCCACAAAAATGTTATGGAGATCTCTTTTATATTCCCAATGTTTCTCGGCTATTTGTCGTAAGATAAATATCTGATCTATTGTTGATCTGTTTTGTCTAAAACCTGCCTGGTAGTCACCTAATATGTCTTCTGAATATGGTTTTAGTCTATTTAGTAATACTGCGGATAGTATCTTATAGCTTGTGGACAGTAGTGATATTCCTCTATAATTTCCACATTGGAACTTGTCTCCTTTCTTAAAGATAGGTATCAATAATGACTCTTTCCAGTCATGGGGTAATTCTTCTGTCCTCCAGATTTTTATTATTAGTTCGTATAGCTTTAGATGTAATGCATGGCCACCTGCCTTTATAAATTCAGCAGCAATTCCATCAGTCCCAGTTGCCTTATTGTTTTTAAGTCGTGTGATTATATATAGGATTTCTTCAAATGTAGGTTCTTCAATGTGTGGTTCGCATGTTAGAACCTCTTCCTGTGGGAAAATGTTACTTGGAGCTTCACAATTTAGTAATTCAATAAAATATTCTTTCCATGTGTTGCACATTTCCTCATTGGTATTTATCATATTCCCATTTTTGTCTTTTAAACCATATGTGTTTTGTTTGTGCCCTCGTTTCATTGACTTCAGTTCTTTAAAAAATTTTCTGGATTCATTTTTCTGGTGATTAGTTTCCATATCTTTGATTATATTACTCATGCCCGTCTACACATTACACATCTCCGTCTACATTGTCTACTAAAGGTCGCACATAACTGTCCGTGTCTCTATATAAGCGTATCCCTTATCCTTATAACCTATTCCATTGTGAATAGTTGAAGTGCCATGAACGACATCACAGAAAAAAAATTATAAATCGGACACATCTCACATCTATCCCCGTAGACAATGTGTGGCTCCCAAACTCCTTTTTATATCAGAGAATTGAAGTCCTGCATCACTAAGTCCCAATGACTCATCGGACATCCCTAGTGGCTCCTTAAATGTGTGTGTTCATCACATCCAGCCTCCACTGACATCATTGTTAAGTGAATCGCTCTTGCCTTCCATGTGCATAATCATAGTCGACCTTCCCATAATCCAATGTGCGTATGACCTGACTACAGTTGACGTAACTTCTGTGCTTCGCCTTCGACTGTTCCGTGCATGCGTCGACAAAACCTACACTGGACTGTCAAACCCTTTTTTGTATTAGACCATTGTTTGTTCTGTCTGTATTTGTCCTGACGTTGAAATTTGTTATGCGAATTGTCATATCTGTGACTAGAAACTCTAGCGGATGCTCCAATGACAAGTTCTGGTTGAGTACTCTCTGCAAAAATGTCCTTATGGGCGTTGAAAAATGACTCCCCCTTTGCTTCCAGTTCTGCCACTGAATAACACTTCTGTTCTATAAGGTATGTTGACATTTTTTGTGGTACTGCGGAGATCAGTTTATCCCTGAGCATCAGGTCCCTAATTTTGTCAAAATCCCTACCTACCTCAGCCGATTTCAGCCCCCTGTCAAACAGTAATGTCGTTTCAGAAACGAAATCTAGAAAAGTTTGATTTGATTTAGGTCGCTCGTTGGCAGATCCCGGACGATCCCCCATATCTGCCAACGAGCGACCTCCCTTCAATGGCAATAGTTTGGCTCTGTTCATCTAGGTTTAATTATCCAAATAACTCAATGTGAATCAAACAACAGAACTGTAAGACTGGTCATATAGAACACTGACATAATGCCTCAATTTCTGGTCTATTTACTTCAGGCAGTATCCCATGAATTGTATGACATGAAGGCCATCAACATGATGCAACCCTCTCGCATTCCGTCATACCTGCTCATGCTAACCCTACTTAAATACGACTACAATTAAGGTCAAACATGTCACTTGCCCTATCTAATGTGCCTACAGTGTTCAGAGTTCACAGAATTATTGTTACTTAATTTACTCACATCACGTTATGTCTTCCAAATGTTATCATTTAATATTTAGTCTCTCATCTTAGTTGTATGCCGTCCTTTCTTCATGGATGATCTTTGCCGTCTCCTTAAGTTCTCTGGATTATAGACATTTTCTTCCCTCGCTTCACCAGATCTTGTCCTGATCATAACAGTGTCTTCTTTCCTTCATCGCTGTTCCCCGTCTGTTTCTTTGTGACGCTTTTCATCACCAAGTCAGTTATTGTGCGTTCAATGTGTGCTGTATTTTCCTATTTCCCGATTATCGCATTATTTGTCCTGCGACACATGGAAACCATTATTACAGCTATTACATCGCCATTAATAATTTTCAAAATTCAACCTTCTTGAAACTTCTCATACAACCACACGATAGAAAGACAGAGAATTGGTGGCCACCAGAGAAGAAAAGAAGAACAATTCCTCAAAACAAAACAAAACAAAAACACTCACATTTACCCTTCATTGTCCCCTTGAGACTTTATGTAATAACGTCTAAAAAAAATCCAAGCACAACCCTCCTTTTACACCCTAGTCAGTTCCTATTTGTAAAACCCCGATAAACCTAATAAATTTGTCAATTTATTATGGGGGATTAACGCGTAAAACTCTCTACATTTTGGCTCTGAATGTCACTTAATCAATGACCACTTCGGGTTATGCTGATATCCACAGCAACCCAAAGATACTCTCTATATGTCCATCTATTATGGGCATCACTTTTTCAAAACTTCCACATCATCACTTAATCTATGACCACTTTTGGTTATGCTGATATCCACAGCAACCCAAAGAGACTCTCTTTATGTCCATCTATTATGGGCATCACTTCTTAAAACCACCAACCTCATGGCACTGAACGTTACCCAGTCAATGGCCACCGCAAGTTATGCTGTTATCTACAGCAACCCAAAGATACTATCAATGTCCATTTATTATGGGCATTCTTACTTAAAACCCCCAACATCGTATAATTCATTATGTGGTTGTTTCGGGATTTGAAGATATCGTATAATTCGTTAATAAACTCATCAGAATTGATAATTATAACAGAAAACACTAAAACCCAAAAGCTAATGTAACAAAAGTTAAAAGCATATTCGCAACCAATTGATTAATAACTAATACTATTGCGCTTTTACGGACAGTGTGTATCCTACCAGTACCGACCAAAAATAATCAACAACAAAAAACGTTACAATGTTAACACCTTCCAAAAATGAATCATTAAAAACCAAGTCAACAAATAAAGACACACCCTTTTCCCCCCAATTCTGTCGCTTTTACGGACAGAGTTTTCCACAAAAATGCAAAATAATATATATACTCCCAACAAAAGTCACTAACAAAAATGACCATTCTTGTCTCGTTTCCTGGAAGTTCAACAACCACTTCCACCTACCAATTAATCGCAACCCAGCCTATTTATTTTCTCATTATACCATTCTACACTACTCGACTACCGCAATTCGATCCTTTGGTACCAGGTCTGGGAGCACCTCTACACCAACCTCACTTCTAATGGTACCAAGTCTGGTGAAAGCCTCCACACTAACCTCACTTCTACTTGTACCATCATACTCCTGACGCCACAGACACTACATTCTCCCGTAACACTAGTTAGTTTCCATTCTTCACATTTACTTTCAACCACGCATTCTCGCAATTCAACTTTTTCCTCCACCTGACGTAACAAACGCTACATTCTCCCCAAGCTCGTAATAAACATTCCAATCTAACATGCTTCGGTACTCTTTACCTCCCAGCTTTCTTATTCACCGGGCTTACTTTATCAGCACCACCAACAAGTAGATACTCGTATATCCACCCATCATTTTTCAATTATTCTTGTCACAACACACTCATGCTCAGCTGGTTAGTGACATATACGCCTACTCAAATTCCTGACGACCCTCCGACACCGACATTCGTGATGGTGATTCGCACTTTCGCTTCTGATACGCACTATCCATCCTGAAGACAATCATGACAAACCTCAACCCCACGGAACACTCTGAGCACTCGCTGTCCTTCACATTCAGTAGAAACCCATGCATCATCTCTCCAGTAACTTTTCTCGCATCGCGACAACCCAACGTGCCGACACTGTTGCTTCAAAGGAAAACATTAAACATCAAATCAACATTCTTGACGTATTATAGGCCTCCCTGGCCACTCAACACGAAGTACTAACCACTCAACGCACCATAAGCGTACTGTCAACTTCTCCTTTCAGCACGCGTATATTATATTCACTCAGACAGTGCATCTTTTCTAGTGATTCATACACAATCTCACTTCTCACTGCTCTCCAACTCTGAGCTATATTAGCCGTCCTGCTGTACATCTATGCGCTATTATTAAAAACCCCACATCGTTCAATCCGTGCATTCCAGACCAAAAACATTTCAAAGCTCCACATTATCCACTCTCTAACCACCACAACGAACACAGGGTTGTCCCCATTATGCACACTATGCACGTAAGGACACTCTCTACGTATCTATAACCCAATCAGACAGATTACTCCGATATTCAACCACTCTGTTTTCTCGGAAAAGCAATCTTTCTACATTTTCCCTCTTATCACTTTTCTCACACGATTTGTCAAGCTATAACAGCTGCACTTCCCAATCTATTATAACTCCATGACTGATTCACGTATCCCTACGCTCGCTCTTCTATATTCAAGTACACAATTGACAAAACACCAGACGGTGTCACACCAACCCTAAAATTATATATCACTTGCTGGGATTCTCCACCGCTTTTCACTCTTCACCGTACAAAATAACACCATTAAGCTATACCAGCCCCCCAACATCATATATCACTTACTCGGTTTGTCTATTTGCGACAGTAACTCGCATCAAACTCGAATTACTCCAACCTCAATTACAAAATACTTCAATCCTGACGTATACCCCCTGCTCTTTCTAACCGTGCACCCTCCTCATAAATCCTCAATTGTCACTAACTAAACATGTAAAATTCTAGAACATAAATCAGGAATGGTAATTCGAGGCCACCCAGCTCAAAATTCACACTATATTATTTTGGCAAGCATTTTACACCTATACCCGCTACACACACAAACCGTTTTGCCAACGTCTCAGTTAGTTAGTTAGTTAGTTAGTTAGTTAGTTAGTCAGTTAGTTAGTTAGTTAGTTAGTCGCAGTTCCAACTTCACAGCAACGGGTCGTCCCCATTATGTTCCGTTCCTGTGCCAGTGAATATCACACAAAACGCTCCCCACTGCCAAATGTGAAAAATGGAAAAGACAGGAGTCTCGACAAACAACAGCCTGCACAGAAACACTGTGCATAATGCCGCCGCCAGAATGTCAACACACCAGTCCCCCACGAAACACCAAATTCATCTCTGATGGAATCGGCAGTCATTTTCCTATCTGGATGTTTCCTAGATGTTCACCTACACAGTCCACGAACATACAGTTCATCACCGACGGCAGTGGCAGTCAACCAGAAGCCCAGCAGCCACGCATTTCTGCATAAGGCAAAAACTGGTCAACTCTGGGACATAGCCACCTGCCATCGCTCCGAACATGCAATCTCGTTCCAAAAATAAAAACTTGGGCAGATTCAAAAGCACTTCACACGAAACTCACAGCTCACAGTGTCGCGCCACGCACTCACTCAGTAGCAGGGCGACGGAACCATCAAGCCTCATTAGTCGCCTCTTACGACATGCGTGGTGGGCTACAGTGTTGCTATTCTTTGCTTCCCCTATGGGCCCCGGCAACACACGTGAGTGCCAACATCTCAGAACCTCTCGACGCGTTCTATCACTAAACAGCTCACCTTCAGTTCAGTTTTAAGTTCTAATCGTAGCAAATCGCCTCCTAATATCTATCGGTAAGGTATTCAGGCCTTAACATCATATATTATTTGATCTTCCTCGCGTCATCTTCTGTACATGTCGGATTAATTTCTAATCCTGCTACCTCCCTAGTACTTTTATTCTTCTTAACTGTTTTCTTTCTTTTACCTCTATTTGCTGTTCGTGTCTTTACCGCGTCAGTCTGCTCACTACATTCGCTATATCTCTTATATCTCCCTATTTCGTCCTCCGAAGATTCACTAATTATAGTTCCACCATCATGTTCACTACACATTACTGCCGACGAGGAAGCAACATCTCTATAGTCGGAACTAGCACACCTGATATTTTTCTTATTTCTACCATTACCTGTCATGCTCCAGTCAGGGATATATTCAATGTCCCCATCTGAGGAGTCTGCCACATCTGTCGTATCATCCCCTACATTCACCAACAAACTTGTTGTAGACCTAGCCGTAGCACTTTTTCTAATTTTCCTCCTGGTATCTTTTGTCTTTGTTTGTCAATCCTCCTTAAATTTAACTGTGTCTCCCTTTTCTAATTTCACCTGAGGTGGTTTCAAAATTTCTACTACCTTGGTTTGACTTCCTCTTGCTATTTTGCTAGCTGGTTGTACCTGGGTTGTTTTTTTTCTACGGTGTCTATTTGAGTCTGAGTAGTATTCTCTCTCGTATTACCTGTCTGCGTCTGTGTCTCCCGGTCAATTTTCTTTATCAATAACATCTGCTTTTCCTGTCCAACCCTAACATTTGCAACCACCTTATGAGCATTTGGGATCTTATTTGTGTGTTCAACTCTGTCCTTCAACCCTGAATTTAAATATCGTCTCTGTCTTTGCTCGAACCAGTCATCACGCCTCTTTCTTGCGGTCGCACTATGGGAGGGCCAACCCCATTGTTTCCCTGAAAAATCTCTCTCAGGCACATTTCTGTATCTTTGATCATTATACCAGGCTAATTTTTCATACCTGCTTCTATTGTCGCCGTTCCTGACTCTAGTCATATCTGGCTCAACGTAACTGCTTCTATATACAAGGTTATGCTGCTTTCTGTTTCTATTAACCAGTGGCTGTCCTCGGTTATTCTTGTTATTCTTTTTTATCCAATGATTTCTTACATTAGTTCTACTCTGTAACCAGTGTACAAAACATTCGACCTCGCTGACTGCCACTTTTAACTCTCCCAACCATGCAGTCCTAAGTCTCTATTTAGGTGGTTCATATTTATCCAGTATGCTGTCGTTGCTTCAATGCCACAGTATACTAGTTATCCCATATGCTTCCTAATACCTGACCCAGTGAGACATCTTGAGCCTCCATTACAATTCTTATAACAATTATCTTCTACTAAATCTATATAAAAGTTCCAGTTACACTTTACAAACCCAGTCACAATTGTTGTTGCTCCATCTTTCCAGTTCACACGTTAAAAGTTTCTCGAGGATAGCGATTTTGACGACAACCGACAGCAGCCACCCTTGGCCGGGCTTTTCTAACACGATGCGACAAACGACTGGATGCAACTGCCACCCGTGGTTGGGCCTTTTTAACATGGTGTGTCGAAATTTCGCCCCTGGACAGGCATTGAAGGAATCTTAAAACGTGCCGCAATTTCGCCCCTGGACAGGCATTGAAGGAATCTTAAAACGTGCCGCAATTTCGTCCCTGGACAGGCATTGAAGGGATCTTAAAACGTGCTGATATTTCGCCCCTGGACAGGCATTGAAGGAATCTTAAAACGTGCCGCAATTTCGCCCCTGGACAGGCGTTGAAGAAATCTTGAAACGTGCCGCAGTCTGTAGAGCTACTCCGCGACAACCAAGGTCAGGATCCTGAGTCGCTGGCACCAAATTACCTACCTCTGTAGCAGCATAGTAGAGGCAAGGTTATCCGTGTCGTACAATGGGTCATGGTTCAAGTCGACGCTCTACTGAAATAAGTACAAAGGCCGGCGACATCCAAGTTTCATGGTTTATTGGTTGTTCGTTCCTCATACAAAAGAAGGCACGGCATCATACAAAGCATTGGACTACCAAAGGTTTACAAAAAAAACTGCTCCGCTAAATTAAACACATTTTGCATGGAAAACCAACTTTCACGACCTAGCCAGCTGGTGGTCAAACTCCGCTCTCCCGTAACTAGCTTTGTTGTCATTTCACGACCCCCCATAGCTACCTCTAACCACGGTTCTCACCCGTGCATTGTTCACTAATACATCCTTATATTGCGCACCAGCTAGCCCTCCATGCCCTACAACCTCATAACAGGTTGCTCTGTTATAACGCACGTACGCACGCACACACACATCGTGATTGTAACTGACTCAGAAAGCATACTGAGGAGGGTGAGGACGGGCAGGCTTCGTGCAGAGTGGCTTGCTTCGCTTCGGAAGTCACGGGTGACAAGCATCGTCTGGATCTTTTCTCCGGGGCATGCTGGTGTGCTGGGAAATGAACAGACGGACAGATTGGCTGGCTCTGCAGAACTTGGTGGAGTATTGATACATGACAAGGCAGACGTGGTTGCGGCCTTGTGTGAGCACGTGAACACCTCGGAGGAGGTTGTTGGATCACCATGGTCTGGCAAGAATGCGACAGCGAGGGGTGACGAGGGGATCTGGCCGACGCTCAACGCTCAGAGGAAAGGCGAGATGGACATATAATCAGATCGCTACTGGTACTATTAGTGTTCGAACTCTTCGCTGGCTGCTGAGGATAGGGACGGAGCGCTTATTTGAATGCCCCGAGTTCTGTGATGTAGATTCCTAAATCATTCAATCAATCAATCAAAACACACACAATACAAGATATGAACTTCGAAAAAAAAACAGCTTATCATTATGTTTACGAAATTGAAATACTGTGATTATATTAAACGTGACTATGCTTTAGAAAGAACAGTTATGGAAAACGTGGCTCCCGAAATACTATACATGGGTGGACCAGCACAAGGATGGACACGGGTCATTGGAGGCTGGCTGGGCCTTGAAATACATGGGTACGACCAGAATAAGGATGGACACGGGTCATTGGGGGCAGGCTGGGCCTGGAAATACATGGGTGGACGAGCACAAGGATGGACACGAGTCATTTGAGGATGACTGGGCCTGGAAATACATGGGTGGACTAGCACAAGGATGGACACGGGTCATTGGAGGCTGGTTGAGCCTGGAAATACATGGATGGACCAGCACAATGATGGACACGGGACATTGAAGGCTCGCTGGGTCTGGAAATATACGAGGCAGGGGAACTGGCAAAGGCTCGAGAATGTTTTCCATAGGCCGTAGTCAACGCGACTTTCTGCAAATGACCTATTTGATGATAGTCTGTAGTAACAGTCAATGGTAAAAGTATGTAGTAAGATTCTCTAGTAAATCTGTATAAAAAGTATGTAGTAAAAGTCTATAGTAAAAGTATGTATTAAAAGACCTGCTAGTTGATGATGATCTATAGCAACAGTCTATTTTGAAAGTACATAATAAAGGGCTGTATAAGTCTGTATTAAAAGTCTGTAGTAAAGGTATATAGTAAAAGTCTATAGTAAAAGTATGTTGTATAGGAACTGCTATTTCATGAGTGTCTATAGTAAAAGTCTGTAGTAAAAGGCTGTAGTACGTCTGTCGTAAAAGTCTGTAGTTGAAGTACAGTATGTATTAAAAGTATGTAGCAAGTGTATATAGTAAACGGCTATAGTAAAAGTTTGTATAGTGTGTTTTTTTTTTGGTTGCCTCAATATAAAATTCAATATCTCAGTAACGGGCTGAGATAAAATGATGAGATTTAGTATATAACGTTATCATTATGTCCACCCAACAAAACAATTTTTGTTCTGGAGATTTTACAGCAGATTTTAAAGTTAGCTTATATACGGTATATTAATTATGACTTAAAGATTACGACCATGATTTTAACAGTTTTACAGCTTCCCCAAGATTCGACCCAAATTATTCAAAATTTTCACGTGACTTTCGTTTTCAAACAAACAGCGCGAAGATTCAGAGGCGTCTCCAAATGTGGGTTCTTTCATGAAACGTGATTATATAAATAAACTAGCTGACAAGGCCCGGTTTCTGGTGGAAATCAATCAATCAATCAATCTATCTGTCTGTCTGTCTGTCTGTCTGTCTGTCTGTCTGTCTGTCTGTCTGTCTGTCTGTCTGTCTGTCTGTCTGTCTGTCTGTCTGTCTGTCTGAATGTCTGTCTGAATGTCTGTCTGTCTGAATGTCTGCCGGTCGGCTGACCCATCCACCTACCCACCGACCCACCGACCTACCGATATCTATCTATCTATCTATCTATCTATCTATCTATCTATCTATCTATCTATCTATCTATCTATCTATCTATCTATCTATTCTATCTATCTATCTATCTATCTATCTATCTATCTATCTATCTGCCTGCCTGCCAGCCCGACCACCCACCCACCGACAGACCGACCGACCTACCGATATCTATCTATCTATCTAATCTATATGTCTGTCTGTCTGCCTGCCTGCCGGCGCACCCACCCACATACCGACCGACCGACCGACCGACAGATATCTATCTATCTATCTATCTATCTATCTATCTATCTATCTATCTATCTAATATATCTATCTATCTATCTATCTGTCTGTCTGTCTGTCTGCCTGTCTGCCTGCCTGCCTGCCGGCCCACCCACCCACCGACCAACCGACCGACGTACCGATATCTATCTATCTATCTCTATCTATCTATCTATCTATCTATCTATCTATCTATCTATCTATCTATCTATCTATCTAATCTATCTAATCTATCTAATCTATCTGTCTGTCTGCCTGCCTGCCTGCCGGCCCACCCACCCACATACCGACCGACCGACCGACAGATATCTATCTATCTATCTATCTATCTGTCTATCTGTCTATCTATCTATCTATCTATCTATCTATCTATCTATCTATCTATCTATCTATCTATCTATCTAATCTATCTAATCTATATGTCTGTCTGTCTGCCTGCCTGCCGGCGCACCCACCCACATACCGACCGACCGACCGACCGACAGATATCTATCTATCTATCTATCTATCTATCTATCTATCTATCTATCTATCTATCTAATATATCTATCTATCTATCTGTCTGTCTGTCTGTCTGTCTGTCTGTCTGTCTGTCTGTCTGTCTGTCTGCCTGCCTGCCGGCCCACCCACCCACCGACCAACCGACCGACGTACCGATATCTATCTATCTATCTATCTATCTATCTATCTATCTATCTATCTATCTATCTATCTATCTATCTATCCATCTATCTATCTATCTATCTATCTATCTATCTATCTATCTATATATCTATCTGTCTGTCTGTCTGTCTGTATGTCTGTCTGTATGTCTGTCTGTCTCTCTGCCTGCCTGCCGGCCCACCCACCCACATACCGACCGACCGACCGACAGATATCTATCTATCTATCTATCCATCTATCTATCTATCTATCTATCTATCTATCTATCTATCTATCTATCTATCTATCTATCTATCTATTTATCTATCTATCTAATCTATCTGTCTGTCTGTCTGCCTGACTGCCTGCCTGCCGGCCCACCCACCCACCGACCAACCGACCGACGTACCGATATCTATCTATCTATCTATCTATCTATCTATCTATCTATCTATCTATCAATCAATCTATCTATATATCTATCTGTCTGTCTGTCTGTCTGTCTGTATGTCTGTCTGTATGTCTGTCTGTCTCTCTGCCTGCCTGCCTGCCGGCCCACCCACCCACATACCGACCGACCGACCGACAGATATCTATCTATCTATCTATCCATCTATCTATCTATCTATCTATCTATCTATCTATCTATCTATTTATCTATCTATCTAATCTATCTGTCTGTCTGTCTGCCTGACTGCCTGCCTGCCGGCCCACCCACCCACCAACCGACCGACCGACCGACCTACCGATATCTATCTATCTATCTATCTATCTATCTATCTATCTATCTATCTATCTATCTATCTATCTATCTATCTATCTATCTATCTAATCTAATCTAATCTATATGTCTGTCCTATCTATCTAATCTATCTGTCTGTCCTATCTATCTAATCTATCTGTCTGTCTGTCTGCCTGCCTGCTGGCCCACCCACCCGTTAACCGACCGACCTACCGATATCTATCTATCTATCTATCTATATATCTATCTATCTATCTATCTATCTATTTATCTATCTATCTGCCTGCCTGCCGGCCCGACCACCCACCCACCGACAGACCGACCGACCTACCGATATCAATCTATCTAATCTATCTGTCTGTCCTATCTATCTAATCTATCTGTCTGTCTGTCTGTCTGCCTGCCTGCCCACCCACTAACCGACCGACCTACCGATATCGATCTATCTATCTATCTATCTATCTATCTATCTATCTATCTATCTATCTATCTATCTATCTATCTATCTATCTATCTATCCATCTATCTATCTATCTATCTATCTATCTATCTATCTAATCTATCTGTCTGTCTGCCTGCCTGCCTGCCTGCCGACCCACCCACCCACCCACCGACCGACCGACCCACCGACCGACCGATCCACCCACTCAGCCAGCCAGCCAGCCAGCCATCCATCCACCCACCTATCTTTCTGCCTACCTACCTACCTTTCTGTCTGTCTGTCCGGGCCGCATCATTCATTTTATTCGGAGACTGCCGAGGGTCGTCGCTGGAGCTACGGAGTTCGTGCTTTGTGCGACGCTTTCCGCGCTGCGGAAAGAAACTGAGCCATATGGGATAAAAACCCTGTGCAATGCAGCCGATTCTGTCGACTGTAAGCTACTTCTTTGATTGCACCCACTCCCATACGAATCCAGATACGCCTTTGTTTGTCATCTGAATTTGCAGGTCCTCATTACCGTAAACATAACATTTTTAACAAGAAATCACTAGTTGTTAAGCAAAACATCAAAGGAATGATGCCGCTTTTAATGATTTAAGTTGTTTTGGGACCTATCAAAGACATATTCCTTGGGTGGGGGTAAATATAAGACGGCTGGAAAAATTTCATAACGATGCAACAGATAGTTTTCAAAATAATTGATCTTGAATGACGGCATAAATTTCCGGACAGACTAGTGTGTTTTTTTTTTGGTTGCCTCAATATAAAATTCAATATCTCAGTAACGGGCTGAGATAAAATGATGAGATTTAGTATATAACGTTATCATTATGTCCACCCAACAAAACAATTTTTGTTCTGGAGATTTTACAGCAGATTTTAAAGTTAGCTTATATACGGTATATTAATTATGACTTAAAGATTACGACCATGATTTTAACAGTTTTACAGCTTCCCCAAGATTCGACCCAAATTATTCAAAATTTTCACGTGACTTTCGTTTTCAAACAAACAGCGCGAAGATTCAGAGGCGTCTCCAAATGTGGGTTCTTTCATGAAACGTGATTATATAAATAAACTAGCTGACAAGGCCCGGTTTCTGGTGGAAATCAATCAATCAATCAATCAATCAATCTATCTGTCTGTCTGTCTGTCTGTCTGTCTGTCTGTCTGTCTGTCTGTCTGTCTGTCTGTCTGTCTGTCTGTCTGTCTGTCTGTCTGAATGTCTGTCTGAATGTCTGTCTGTCTGAATGTCTGCCGGTCGGCTGACCCATCCACCTACCCACCGACCCACCGACCTACCGATATCTATCTATCTATCTATCTATCTATCTATCTATCTATCTATCTATCTATCTATTTATCTATCTATCTAATCTATCTGTCTGTCTGTCTGCCTGACTGCCTGCCTGCCGGCCCACCCACCCACCGACCAACCGACCGACGTACCGATATCTATCTATCTATCTATCTATCTATCTATCTATCTATCTATCTATCTATCTATCTATCTATCTATCTATCTATCTATCTATCTATCTATCTATCAATCAATCTATCTATATATCTATCTGTCTGTCTGTCTGTCTGTCTGTATGTCTGTCTGTATGTCTGTCTGTCTCTCTGCCTGCCTGCCGGCCCACCCACCCACATACCGACCGACCGACCGACAGATATCTATCTATCTATCTATCCATCTATCTATCTATCTATCTATCTATCTATCTATCTATCTATTTATCTATCTATCTAATCTATCTGTCTGTCTGTCTGCCTGACTGCCTGCCTGCCGGCCCACCCACCCACCAACCGACCGACCGACCGACCTACCGATATCTATCTATCTATCTATCTATCTATCTATCTATCTATCTATCTATCTATCTATCTATCTATCTAATCTAATCTAATCTATCTGTCTGTCCTATCTATCTAATCTATCTGTCTGTCCTATCTATCTAATCTATCTGTCTGTCTGTCTGCCTGCCTGCTGGCCCACCCACCCGTTAACCGACCGACCTACCGATATCTATCTATCTATCTATCTATATATCTATCTATCTATCTATCTATCTATCTATCTATTTATCTATCTATCTGCCTGCCTGCCGGCCCGACCACCCACCCACCGACAGACCGACCGACCTACCGATATCAATCTATCTAATCTATCTGTCTGTCCTATCTATCTAATCTATCTGTCTGTCTGTCTGTCTGCCTGCCTGCCCACCCACTAACCGACCGACCTACCGATATCGATCTATCTATCTATCTATCTATCTATCTATCTATCTATCTATCTATCTATCTATCTATCTATCTATCTATCTATCTATCTATCTATCTATCCATCTATCTATCTATCTATCTATCTATCTATCTATCTATCTAATCTATCTGTCTGTCTGCCTGCCTGCCTGCCTGCCTGCCGACCCACCCACCCACCCACCGACCGACCGACCCACCGACCGACCGATCCACCCACTCAGCCAGCCAGCCAGCCAGCCATCCATCCACCCACCTATCTTTCTGCCTACCTACCTACCTTTCTGTCTGTCTGTCCGGGCCGCATCATTCATTTTATTCGGAGACTGCCGAGGGTCGTCGCTGGAGCTACGGAGTTCGTGCTTTGTGCGACGCTTTCCGCGCTGCGGAAAGAAACTGAGCCATATGGGATAAAAACCCTGTGCAATGCAGCCGATTCTGTCGACTGTAAGCTACTTCTTTGATTGCACCCACTCCCATACGAATCCAGATACGCCTTTGTTTGTCATCTGAATTTGCAGGTCCTCATTACCGTAAACATAACATTTTTAACAAGAAATCACTAGTTGTTAAGCAAAACATCAAAGGAATGATGCCGCTTTTAATGATTTAAGTTGTTTTGGGACCTATCAAAGACATATTCCTTGGGTGGGGGTAAATATAAGACGGCTGGAAAAATTTCATAACGATGCAACAGATAGTTTTCAAAATAATTGATCTTGAATGACGGCATAAATTTCTGGACAGACTATAGTAAAGGTATACAGTAAAAGTATGTAATAAAAGTCTATAGTAAAGGTCTATAGTAAAAGCCCATCGATATCAACTGTGTTGAATGAAACTGGGAGCCATGGTAGCTTAGTGGCTACAAACTCGCCTGCCAATTAGGTGGCATCTGGCCAAATTACAATTTTTAAAACTGACCCAGCCTAAAACATGTTTTTTCGTCGACATTCGCAACTGCGAGCGCTATCAAGAACAAGTTACCTGAGCAGTTCAAGAAGCCTGATACGGGGGAGGAAAATGTCACGTTGCAAGACCAACAGCAAGAAACAACAGATTCACAAGATGTGCAGCGTGGGAACCGCTAAGACTCCGAAGAAGACGACAGGAGAGAACCAGCCTGCGAGCTGCAACAAAGAACAAGAAGCTCAATTAACCTCAAAGGAAGCTACCACGAGAGAGACCGTTGACAACACACCACAAACAAGCGCCAAATCTACCGAGAAGAAGGGGGAGAAAGTCACCAGATTCGGAAATACCGACTCAAAGGCAGTCAGATGGGTTGTCAAGCGTATTCAAGTGGAGCTGACAGATGAACAAAACCTGAAGCAGCTACAAGAAGAGAATCTGCACATCCGAATCTTGAGGGCGGAGTGATTTCTAACGTACTCAAAGATCCCTACTACGCTAGCGGTGGTGATGACTGCGGGCAGCGAGATACCACGCCAAGTATCGATTAACAAGAAAATACAATAGCTCGAAGGATTCATTCCAAGAATCACCCAGTATTCAATAAACAAGAGGGCCGGCCACAGAAAAGCAACATGTCGCATTAAGACAGAAATCTGCCGATACTGCGCCGACCACCACGCCTTCAAGGAGTGTACGCTGGCTAAGCAGGACACGGATTTCCGAGCACCCAACAACAAGAGAAAGTGCGCCAACTGCCTAGGCAAGTACCGAGCAAGATTCCTGGGCTGTCCGCACCTCCTAAGACAAGAGACGTCTTAAAGATCGCCATTACCACAAAGACACCATATAAGGAAGCAATGCGGAGGTGCGAGACAGCCACGGGCATCTCACAAGCGGAAAAAGCTCAACTGCAAGAGCAGATAGATGAGCTAAAGAAACAAATCAAGCTGCTTCAAACACCGGCACCGACCTGCGACAATGAAAAGCTGCTTGTTGAAATAAAAGAGATCCAGCGAAACATCAAACAAGAGGTAGAGCACATGGTACTGACGACAAAGAAGAATGAAGAGATCTTACAAGCAATAAAAGCCGAGAGAGAAATGCTAAAAACTTAAAAGGAGTCAACCCAAATCAAACCAGCAGAAGACACGGAAAATAACTCAGAGAAGCTGCAAGATGAAACCCAACAGAAGACCGAGCCAGAACCGCAAGCTAAAGCCAGCAACCCAACCAACACACCCAAGAAGTTCAAGGGGAAACCAATATCCCGCCAGGCCTCTGAAGAAAACCCAGATAAATACCATGAAGATGGCACGGAGGACCCCCCACTCGAACCATTTATCTGGGAGATGTACAGAGAAATACAAAGGAAAGAGGAACTCAGGCGCCAGGAATACACAAGATGCATGGCAGAAATGGAAAACAAGAAGCCCAAGAATTCCAAGGGGAAACCGATGTCCCGCCAGATCTCTAGAGAATACCCAAAGATACACTATGATGACGAACACTAATATGGGTTCTATTTTGACGACGGAGAGTTCTTCCCATGGTTGACCACAGAGGAAGAAATCGAAAGGCAGCAGAAACTCAAACTCGAACATGGAAAAAGACACAAGGAGGAAAATAAAAACATCGAAAAACTTCTACAGACAATACACAAAAAAGGAGGCAAAAAGACCGAATAAAGAGTCCTTATAAGTGCTGTACCCAGCCAAGCGAAACGCACAAGTAGTCAACAATTACATTAGACACCACCAGAGGAGATGGACTCATAGAAAAACTGGCCGGCCAACCAATCCCCCAGCTGACGTCACAGGCACAAACTCTGCAAATCGATAAGCCAACTAACACTGGTGCAGAAACCTAGACAAACTTATCCCGCAACATAAACCACCACGATTATAACCAATGCCGCTGAGGCCGGTTGACAGGTGGTAGAAAGATTTTTTTTTTTCGCACAATGGACTCGGAAAAGGGTACCTGTTAATGTTTTGGGAAGTAAAGACGGCAGGTGTGATACTGATCACATCGCTCCGGTAGTGCTGACTGGTCTATACAGATATGAGCCTGCCACAGTATACCCAATGTGCCCATGGCGTGTGAAAGAGACCTTAATTAACTTACAATGAAAACGACTCTTTAACTGATTCAATGTCGAAAGATAATATATCGCCAAATGTGACCTCCCATTTGGACAGAAGGACGATATATCGCCATACTAAGGTAATTGTGTTATTCGTATTGTTTCGTGGCATCGTTTAAAATCTCAATGGTCAGTAAACGGATGTTTACATCATAATACTTGTTCATTTGATTGTGTACCACCATATTTGGTCAAAACCTAATTTTCGTTTGGCATTGAATCAGTTAAAGACCAAATATTATGCTACCAGATGTTTTAATGGTTTTTATTGTTTTGATAAGTTTTACTAACTATTTACTTGATGTTTTATTTTATATGAAGCGGGTGGATATCATAAGCGACATGAGAAAAGTCTATGAAACAGCGAGAGCCTGTCCTTCACCAAACAAATGTTTGTCAATGTATTCAAGTATGTCCGTGTATTGCTGTTGTTATTTAGTAGAATTAAGGTCAGCATGACCGAATGGATACTGCGATCGTTCATAAACACCCGGTTCGCTGATGCCGAGGTAGCGAGTTCAACCCCTACACCGGTCAGTTGGGCTAAAATGTTGACTTCTCGTCCTTGATTTGGGGAGGTAAATTAGAAGTACGTCTGGGGTCGGGGTGCAAACGTCTGATGGCGTGGGGCGCTGGTAATAGGGAAAGCTAATCCAAAAGATCTGGACATTGAAGAGGGTTGGCTACTAAAGACGATAAAACAAAGAAAATTGAAATATTTTGGTCAATTGAAACGTCATGAAAGTTTGGGAAGAACAATCATGGAGGGGTATATGCCCGGGAAGAGAGGAAGAGGAAGGCCAAATAAAAGATGGGTGCAAGATGTAGCGGATAATCTCCAGATAAGTGTATCGGACGCGGGACATCTTGCTTATGACTAAGAAGTTTTCCGAACGGTTTGTTATGGGAGCGCAGTTCTGCAAGGGACATGCTACTGAATGAATGAATGAATGAATGAATGAATGAATGAGTGAATGAATGAATGAATGAATGAATGAATCTACACGCAAAAATCAGCCCAGTGCACTATAAATAGTAGAAAGTGTGTGGGATACGCTTGAGTGCAAAGTTATGTAGAATACCAAGTTGCAGTTCTATTAAATTCTGGTAACGTTCTTCTGAAACATGAAGCCGCGGTAGCGTAGTGTCTTACACGCTTGCCCGACTGCTTGGTGGCCATATTGTGGAATCCATTTAGACGTGGACATTCTTTTCATTGACCTGGGCATCCAGGTCGACCCTGTCTAAACATGGATATCAGGACAGTGTCTTGGGGGTAAAAGTTGCCAATGTGATATGACCACATCATCATCCACTGCCGATTGATCTACAAACCGAGCTCTAGCACCATATATCTAGTGTGCCTCATGGCATGAAAGGGGCATTTACTTTAATTCTCTCAACGGCACTGCATGAAAATAAAGCGAGATGATTACATGCCGAGATTCTCTTATTTGAAAACTTCACCAAGCTCCAACAAATGCACGATTCATTAGACACCAGCTCATTACAGCATGCCGGGCAATGAGGAGACAGATCGACTTGCAAAGTCGGGCGCTTTTCTACACAATACTGACTTGAGCACAACGTCTGTAAACTCATTTTTGCGTGTGGAACTTTCCTTATTATCAGTGTCCCTCCATCCATCTTTCATGTGCCATGCCGATAAGCGTGGGCGGTCATGTTTTGCCATCTCACTCGATCACCAGAGTCGTGGATCAGCTCCGTGTTTCTGTCTCGACCACGCCATGTGGCCAAGCCATCCAGGTATTTAATTCTTGGTCTTCCCTTTGGTCTCCTCCCCTCGATCTTGCCAGTCGGCACCAAGTTCTCCAATTCATTTCTTCTCATAACATGCCCAAAAAATGTTGACTGTCTACGTCTGTCTTTCATCAGTTTACGATCTTCGTTTGTTTCTTGTAGGACTTGTTTATTGGTTTTTCTATCTGTCCATGATATTCTTTGCATTTTCATCAGAAACCATATTTCCACAGCCATCAGATATTTTTGAGCTTGTCTGCTCATTGTCCACGTTTCACATCCATATAAAATTATAGGTTCTATGTAGCACTACAATACTCTTTTTCTCGTTTCAGTTGATATCGTTTTATTGGTCAGTATATTTTTCATCTTGCAAAAGGCTACCTTCGCCATGGCAGTTCTTGTTCTAATCTCTTCAAGGCATCTCCCATCAGATGTTATGACTGTTCCGAGATAGCTGTACCGATTAACTTGTTTAAAACTATGCCAATTTACTTGTATATTACATTGTGGTATTTCTTCCTTACTAGTGTCTTCTTAAAATTCAATTCTAACACTAGTGGTTCACTGTGTGCAACAACCGCATCTACTAAATTTTGCAGGTCCTGTTCATTGTCTGAAATCAAGACTGTATCATCTGCATATCTAATGTTATTGATATATTGTCTCCAAATTTTGATTCCTTCCATATCTTCTATATTTCTGAAAATATTTTCACTGTACAGGGAATAAAGATCTGGAGACATTACGCATCCCTGCCTTACACCTCTCTTAATAGGTTGATATTGACCTACTTTATTATCAATTCTTATGGCAGCTTGTTGTTTCCAATATATGTTTGTTTTTAAAACAAGTCTAAGATCTTTTCCATCAATGTGTAGATCTTCAAACATCCTTATCATGTCGACATGTCTCACTTTATCGAAAGCCTTTGTGAAGTCAATAAAGTAGAGGCGTGGGTCTTTGTTTACTTCTATAGAACTTTCAATTACTGTTCTCAGTATGTACACAGCATTTACTGTACCCTTGCCATCTACAAACCCACATTGTTCCTCTCTTGCTTGCTTGCTTGCTTGCTTGTGTTCGCTGGCTGTGAACTCCAGCGCGAAGTCCTGTATGCCGGATGAAGACATCCTGTTGTCCAACATCAGTGTAATGTCATACAGGGCCTGAGGTTTGCGTGAGTATCCGTTGTTCCATGTCTGGCTTATTGGTGTGCAGACTGGTGGTTCCTCGCCTTGCAGGCATACACTCTCCGACTTCGGAGGAATCAAAGATCCTACTGACTTTAGCCAGGACCCCAAAGGGACCTGTTGCCCAGGACGCTCGGCGAGAACGCGTCAATGGGTCTTGGCCAGTATAGAACCCAGCCCTGGTGCCTTGGAAACATTTCTGCATCCCGTTCCTCTCCTATTTCAGGTTGTATTTTCTTCCTAACTCTTTGCATGATAATTCTCAACAAAATCTTCGTGATGTGACTCATTATACTAATTGTTCGATATTGATCACATTCCAAGGCTCCTGATTACTTTGGGATTGCAGTAAATACAGAATTACATAATTCATGAGGTATATCTCCAGTATCATATATGGTATTCAGGAGTCTTTAATTTTATCTATTCCGTATTCTTCTAAAGCATTAATCATTTCTGTTGTGCTGTTGTCTGAACCGGGGGTCTTGCCAGATTTCATATGGTTAAGAGCATTCTGAACCTCCATCTTCAAAATTGATGGTCCTTCATTATTATTTTGAATATCATACTGTTCTTCTCTGTTATCATCATAAAGGTTTTTCACATAACCTGATCATACATGTAAAATCTGATCTTTTTCTATTATGATTTTTCCATCTTTTGTCTTTGGGCAACCTGCTGATGTATGTGTTCTTTGATTAGTAAGCTCCTGAATTCTTTTGTGCATTATTTTGGTATTTTTACTGTTGTGTTGTTTTTCAATTTATATGCAATTTTTCTCGAGCCATGCTTCGTTTGCCTCCTTACATAATGTTCTGACTTTTCTGTGAATTTCTTTATATTTGGCAGGATTATTTATGTTCTGTCTTCTTGTTTCCATTAGCTGTAAAATGTCTTCAGTCATCCATATCTGACGACCTACTTTCTTTAATTTTGGAATAGTTTTTTTCTGCAGCTAAACTGATTGAATTCTTCAAAATTTCCCATTTATCATCCACATCTTGAAATATTATCTCTAGATCAGACAATATATCAGATTTGTTCTTTACTTCTATGTTAACATTATCTTGTATTTCTTTGTCAGTTTTCAACTTGCACAAATCATATTTAGTGTTTCCGGTTGGATACTTGACTTTCTTTAACTTTACCCTCAATATGCCTGTAATTAATCTGTGATCACCGTAACCGTCAGCATTGGGAACTGTTTTTGCGACTGTTAGCGCATTTCGAAACCTTCTGCTAATCAGGATGTAGTCTGGTTTTTAAATCCTTCTGTCTGGACTCCTCCATGTACATAATCTTCTAGGATGCTGTTTAAACCAGGTGTTTCCTACAACCATTTCTTGTTCTTTTGCCCATTCTACAAGTCTGTATCCTCTTTCGTTTCGCTCTCCGAGGCCATGGTTGCCTACACTGCAGCCATCGCCTTGATTTCCCACCAGTGTCCCTCGCCATCAGGTTAACTCACCCCGTCTTCAGAGGTACTTGTAATTTACTCCCCCAAGGCAAGGACGAGAAGTTAACATTTTAGTTCAACTGACAGGTGTAGGGGTTAAATCCGTTACCTCGGCATCATCACACTGGGGGTTCTCTCACTTGAAAACTTTATCATGCTTAAACAAACGCACGATTCACTTGATACTAGCCCAAAGCAGCATGCCGGGCAATGAGGAAATATGAACTTGCAAACCGCGCGGTTTTCTACATAAAACTGATGTTAGCTCAATGTACACGCTTCTTTACCTGATTCAGTGCCAAAGATGGACCAGACATGGTACACAATGAAATGAACAAGTGTTATAAAGTAATTTCCGATCACTGACCATTGAAATTGCGGAAGATAACCGCGAAACCAAACAACTAAAACGATGATGCTACTATGGCGATATATCATCCTTCTGTCCAAATGGGGGATCACATTTGGAGACATATAATACTTCGGCACTGAATCGGTTAAGGAAATGTTGCGTGTCCTTTGCAGGACGGTAGGATAACTCCAAGTTGGAGTTCTAGGCAATTTTAATTTCAGTAGTTTGCCATAGATTTCTGAAGGAGAAGTCAAAGTTCAAGTGCAACTTAATGCCAGTGTATGGATTGAACGTGTTACCTCGCCATCAGCGCACTGGAAACGCTTCTTACGTTAACAAAGTGGACAAAATACCGTCCTGACCACGTGAGATATCGTCAATTTTGACGGAAAACCTTTGGTCAAAATGTGTAGATTGCATACAGGGCGCCGTACATTTAAACAACTGTATCGCACGTTGAAGGATGGTTCTCCGGGTGTCTGTGTGTGTGTGAGTAATAATAGTCCCATGTGGACATATAACCTTCTAACGTTCCACCAAACTTACAATCATCATCATCATCATCTTCTACTTGTATTGTCAAGAGTCAGTGGGGAGGAATACTTGACGCTCCAGTCTTTGATGGGTAGCACTGGATAGTGTCACTCCATGTGATTATACAATGTCTTTGATGTCGTCAATCCATTTTCTTCTCGGGCGTCCTTTCGCTCTCGTATCAGATCTACTTTGACGTAGCGCCAGTGCTGGTAGTTAATGGTGTTACATTCTAACGAGGTGACCGAACCATTTGATCTTGTACCTTTCAATGTATGTGGCACAGGATGTTGAGCCCACTGTCAGTCTGGTAACATTATTTCTTATTCGGTCTCGGATAGTTAAGTTGGCTGCTCTTCTTAAGCATCTCATCTCACAAATGTTGCTTTTGCGCAACTGTGATTTAGATAATGTCAAAGTTTTACATTGGTAGTACTGTATTTGGTACAGTAATAAGCGTAAACAAATATAGCATCAACCAACTTCATTCCACATAACACTGAAGGGAGTGTCATACACCTGAAAGTAACTACAGTTTCTAATAGAGACATCAACAGATTATGTGCCAATAAAAGTAAGTTTGGACCAAGCAAAGCTGGATGACTGAAAATGGGAAGTGTCACAGTTATGATTTAAAATTGTTAATATGGTAGACAACATATTGTATTATATCGCAATGACAACATTCCTGCAAAATATAAGCACAGCAGATACAGGTAGTCGCTTAAGACGATTAATCATCCCATGGCAGTTAATCATTTAACGTGGGTGTCTGGGTGCGAACAAGGTAGAAGAGATCTACATCTTTGCAAGTTTGTTTTTCACACGCCCGCTGGTATGGTTTTGAGCAGGGTAAAATCATCATCATCACCATCATCATCATCATCATCATCATCATCATCATCATCATCATCATCATCACCACCACCACCACCACCACTACCACCACCACCAGCAGCCCCAGCACCAGCACCACCATCACCACCAGCACCACCATCACCACCATCACCACCAGCACCACCATCACCACCATCACCACCAGCACCACCAGCACCACCATCACCACCATCACCACCAGCACCACCATCACCACCAGCACCACCAGCACCACCAGCACCACCATCACCACCATCACCACCATCACCACCAGCACCACCATCACCACCAGCACCACCAGCACCACCAGCACCACCATCACCACCATCACCACCAGCACCACCAGCACCACCATCACCACCATCACCACCAGCACCACCATCACCACTATCACCACCAGCACCACCAGCACCACCATCACCACTATCACCACCAGCACCACCAGCACCACCATCACCACCATCACCACCAGCACCACCAGCACCACCATCACCACCATCACCACCAGCACCACCATCACCACTATCACCACCAGCACCACCAGCACCACCAGCACCACCATCACCACCATCACCACCATCACCACCAGCACCACCATCACCACCATCACCACCATCACCACCAGCACCACCATCACCACCAGCACCACCATCACCACTATCACCACCAGCACCACCACCACTAGCACCAGCATCAGCAGCAGCAGCATCATCATCACCATCATCATCATCAACCATCATCATCACCATCATCATGTGCCATGAAGATAAGCTAGGCGGTTATATTTCGCCATCTCACGCGATCATCAGAGTCGTGGATCAACTCTATGTTCTTATCTCGACCAGGTATTTAATTCTCAGCCTTCCCCTTGTTCTTTTCCTCTCAATCTTGCCAGTTGTCATCAAGTTCTCCAATTTATTTCTTCTCATAACGTGTCCAAAAATGTCACTGTCTACGTCTAATTCCTCCAATTAGTTTACGATTTCAATTTATTTCTTGTAGGACTTGTTCATTGGGTTTTCTTTATGTCTATGGTATTCTTTGCATGTTTCTCAGACACCGCATTTCCACAGCCATTAAATATTCTTCTGACGTAGTAATTCTTATGAATAAGATATGTCATCTTATTTAGACCCGAGTATTCCACAAGTAATGGCCACATCCACCAGCCGAAAAGAATTGCTAGAAACATGGGTGCTCACACACAACAACCTCGGGCCCAGGATGAAGCAACTGTATCCCAAATATGTTCAGCTTAGCAATGAAGCTGCGCGACTTAAAGGTTAGTTAGTTGAGTGTGATATCTCTGGTCGCATATGTACTCCTTTTGGGTATTGGGATGGAAACTGTTGACAGCGAATATCGAACAGATATGGAGTAAACATTGCCAGCCTAGCCTTAACAATATATTATTGTATATTATAATGCTGCAATTCAATGTAATCACAATATAACAAATTAACGTAAGTAGGTATCAAGTACACAAACAATAGCTAGCTGTTGAAACACAATATCAACTCCGTCTTCTGGTGTAGTATGTGAGGATCATAAAATGTGGGTTCGCCTGATGGCGAGAGACACTAGTTATAGTGAAAGCTAACCCACACGCAAAAAAAATCAGTCCAGTGCACTAGACGTAGTAACGCGTGTATAGACCAGGCTTGAGTTCAAAGCGAACGGGCATAAAATAAAAAGTCTGATGTATGTCAGAAAATGAACACAATCTTAAGCAATACCACGAATTCTAGAAAATGAAAAAAAAAAACTTATGAAATAACTTATTTTCATTGAATATCGAAAGAGTGTACAGAGATGTTAAATAAAACCTGTGTTCCTGTACATACCACAATTAGATAGACCCAGTAAAACTTCAGACATAACCTTAGGCGCTTCCTCAAAAGCACGCCACTCACTGGAATCCGGTCATTGATAGGGACAATGAGTTTCGTATGTTTGAATGGATTACATTTGAAATTTGAATGACAGAATGAATTAATTTGCTGAAGCAGTTGCAATTCTACACCTTTGCTTTATTGACTACACAAAGGCTTTTGATAAAGTGAGACATGTCAACATGATAAGGATGCTTGAAGATCTACAAATTGATGGGAATGACCTTAGATTTGTAAAAAACATATATTGGAAACAACAAGCTGCCATAAGAGTTGATAATGAAGTAAGCCAATATCAGCCTATTAAGAGAGGTGTGAGACAGGGATGTGTAATGTCTCCAGATCTGTTTTCCCTGTACAGTGAAAATATTTTCAGAAATATTGAAAATATGGAAGGAATCAACATTGGGGGTCGATGCATCAATAACATTAGATATGCAGATGATACAGTCTTGATTGCAGACAATGAACAGGACCTGCAAAATTTAGTAGATGCGGTTGTTACACACAGTGAACAACAAGGGTTAGAATTAAATTGTAAAAAGACACAGATTATGGTCGTCACTAGGAAGAACGAAATACCACAGTGTAATATACAAGTAAATGGGAATATTCTTCAACAAGTGAATAGGTACAATTATCTAGGAACAGTAATAACATCTGATGGGAGATGCCTTGAAGAGATTAGAACAAGAATCGCCATGGCAAAAGTAGCCTTTAGCAAGATGAAAAACATACTGACCAATAAAAAGATGTCAATTGAAACGAGAAAAAGAGTGTTGAGATGCTACATAGAACCTGTACTTTTATATGGATGTGAAGCTTGGACAATGAGCAGCCAGGCTGAAAAACATCTGATGGCTGTAGAAATGTGGTTTCTGAGGAAAATGCAAAGAATACCATGGACAGCCAGAAAGACCAATGAAGAAGTCCTTCAAGAAACAAATGAAGATCGTAAACTGATCAGAAACATTAGACGTAGACAGTCACAATTTTTGGGGCATGTTATGAGAAGAAATGATTTGGAGAACTTGGTGACAACTGGTAAGATCGAGGGGAACCGACCAAGGGGAAGACCGAGAAACAAGTATCTGGATGGCTTGGCCTTGTGGCATGGTCGAGACAGAAACACGGAACTGATCCACGACTCTGTTGATCGAGTGAGATGGCAGAACATGACCGCCCACGCTTACCGGCATGGCACATGATGGATGGATGGAGTTGCAATTCGTATGGCCAAGCCATTGTTGTGTAAACTACAAGACAAGATAGTTTAAAATTACCGTTGATGGCAATTTGAGTTACTGTAGGAATAAGTATGTTGAATATTTCAGTTTGAAAGATTTATTATTTCGCTTTATTTTATGTTGTGACTTGTACAGTTTACACCCGACGGGATACCGCGAAAAATGCCAGGCAAATAATTGTGCAATCTTATGTTTGTTATCGTCATTATCTACATGTTCTGGGAAAAAATCAGCGGGAGGGTAAAGTTAGGGAAGAAGAGTGGATGGCGGAAAATGGGAAGTAGGGGTTTGTCACAGTTATGACTTAAAAGTTGTTAAACTGGTAGCAGATAGGCTTTATTATATATCAAATAAAATTGGGTTGGAAAAGGGAAACTACTGTATTGATATTTTAACAATAGTTTGATTTATAAACCCATGGTAGTTACGGGAAATTCGAATAAGACGATTGATAATCCCATGGCACTTAATGAGTTAAACAATTGCATGTGTCAATATATAGGCTACAGTGACCGGGGAGAGGAATGGCGCGCTATGTACCAGCAAAGTAATTTCACAGAACAACTGATGAAACTGTACACAGAAATTTTACCATGGTATAAACTAATACACCGTCACGCGAGGGAAGAGTTAATGAAAATTTACGGTGCGGAACATTTCCCGTCAAGTAATCACATCCCTGCTTATTTTCTAGGCAAGTATTTGTTTGTTGTTGTCTGCTACTCATGTTTGTGTCGTTTTGAGAACATCTTCCGATTCATTAACAAATCTTTCTGTAAAAACAGAGTGTTAACCACTAAGCTGTTACATTGATCTCAATTCGGTACACCAAGAAAGTATATGTGTATATCGGAGCCGCGATAGCTACGTGGCTAGCGAGATAACCTGCCGGGTGGTGGCTATGTGGTCAAATCCCCATTGAGGTGACATATTAAAATGTATTCGAGCTTCCAGGTTGACCCAACCTATATTGGCTACAAGGAAATGGAAGTCAAGGATCTGCTGCCTGATATTGATCATATCATCAATCCAGTGTCGATTGGTCTATAAAGATGTGGCATTAGCGGTGTATACCAATACTCCCGTTACCATTCCCCTCCTTTTTCAAGACATCTAAACGGATCCTTTAGATTTTTTTGTTCTTGAGGAAGTGTGGAGTGGGGTTCTAAATAGTTAATCGTTATGGACTGTGAAGAGTGGAAGAGTTTAAGCATAACCTAATATAACAATGGAGATTGCTACAGTGAAAAGATCACGGCATTACCAGACGGAAACGCATTGGCACCGAAGTGCGATCGCACAATCTGAAAGACATAACATTTAGCAACACCGCGAAACTTCTCCAAGTACTTGTAGCACCGTGGCAATATGGGAAAAGGCGTGTATGTGGCAGGAGGAGCGCTCTGTACGCCCACCAGTTTCATCTAGGTTGTGATCTCGTCAATGACGTATAAGATCACCGGTATCAACCCAAGTATCGTCTATGCCAATATATATGTCGTTGACAATCAATACGTACCGTCCATGGGCATATCAACATATACTCGCCAATGACACTATGGGGACTTGTAGTGGAGTTTAAAACACAGGGAAATTATAATCCTACACTGAATATGTTACTCAAGAGAAGCTGAAGTAATGAGAGCATCAATAACTTTAAGTGAAATAATAGGCCTACCACTGACAGACTATTTGTAATTAGACAACTGAGAATATGAAAGTCAAGTAACAAACTTTTCGATCATGTAACACCGTGATTATAGTAAAGTGAATTTTGAAATGTGGAAGAGAAATAGTCTATGGAATGCTATGCAGGAATTTGGAATACCAAGGAAGTTAATCAACATGACCAGACTATGCATGGAAGATACTTATAATATACTAACATATAAAGGCAGGAAATCAGACCCCTTCCAAATAACATCTGGCTTGAAACAGGGTGATGCACTATCGCCGCTACTCTTCAATCTGGCTCTAGAGAAAGTTGTAAGGAAGGTAAAGGAGGAATGTGATATTGGAGGAACATCCAAGCTGCTTGGTTATGCAGATGATATAGATATTATAGGGCAAAGAGAACAAAAGACATTGGAAATATTGACTCACTTAAAGGGAAAAGCCCAACAGATGGGGCTGGTTATCAACCAAGATAAGACAGAATATATGGTAATTTCAAGAGACGGAATGGCTAGAAACTCTGGCCACATACAAATAGATAATATGACCATTAAAAGAACGGAAACATACAAATACCTGGGTACAATCTTCAACTGCTCCAACATCATAAGGGAAGAAATACAAACTATAATCAACTCTGGAAATAAGATATACTATGCACTACAACATCTACTAAAATCAAAGGCGCTATCTCGTAACACCAAAATCACAATATACAAAACACTGATCAGACCAGTTGTGCTGTATGGCTCTGAAACCTGGAGTACAACGAAAGGAGACGAAGCCTTGTTACAAACCTTTGAGAACAAAATTTTAAGACGCATCTTTGGACTCATTAGGGATACACAAAGTGGAGAGTGGAAAAGAAGAAGTAACAAAGACATTTATGATCTGTTTAAGTCCCCGCTAATCACTGGTATCATGAAGGCTAATAGACTACAATGGCTGGGGCATATAGAAAGAATGGAAGATAATAGGGAAACAAAACTCGCTTACACTCAGGAAATAAATGACCGTAGACCCCGAGGTAGACCAAGAAGGCGGTGGAGAGATAATACATGTACAGACATACAAGCACTTGGAATCAACGACTGGCAAGAGAAGGTCCACCAGAGAGACGAATGGAGACGGATTGTATTTGCAGCAAAGAACCTCAATGGCTCGGAACGCTGAAGAAGAAGAAGAAGAAGAAGAAGATATATATATATATATATATATATATATATATATATATATATATATATATATATATATATATATATATATATATTGACATATGCCTGGGTCAGTGACATTGAGGTGAGTGACCGGGCTACGAGAAAAACAACCAACCCTGAGAAATAATGGTGAGGGTGGGTGCAGAACCCCAGGGTGGATGGGGTGAAGGACAGTTTAGTTTTGTGTGGAGTCAGGGGACTTTAGGACAGTTGATGTTTTGGCGCCGAGCGGATCGGTGGTCGAAGAAATGGGAGCTTAGACTGGCTGCGGGTCAGATCTTTTGTTGTGTTGTTCTCCCAGTTGTGAATGCAGGCCTAAAACCCAGTGGGGGTTGGATAGTTAATGGAGGCCTGAACCCAGAGTGGGTTGAATAGTTAGTGGAGGCTAGACCCAGTGTGTGGGTGTATTGTGTGAAATCCAGCCGTGGATAGTAGCTGGATTACCTGTCTTGAGGATATGATATGAAGCAGGTTTGAGAAGGCAGTGATGTGTGCTAGTTAAGTTGTGAGGAGGATATTTGTATTCTATGGATTATATTGTTTCTGGATATAGAGTTGTGTTCCGTTTGTCCGTGTTCTTTCTGCAATAAAGGATTATGTGCGCCAACTTAATCTTGTTTAATGACTGGTGAATGTGCACTGCGGGGGTGAGTTATATTGTAAGACAGTTAGATAGCTCAATTGACACACCAGGAGCATAGTTACCTAGACAACGACCAATATCACGCACTTATCATCAAGAACTTCGTGATATATATATATATATATATATATATATATATATATATATATATATATATATATATATATATGTGTGTGTGTGTGTGTGTGTGTGTGTGTGTGTGTGTGTGTGTATATATATATATATATATATATATATATATCAAAGCAAAGTACTGTCAGCTATCATTGCGTGTGTAAAATTGACGAAGCATACGAAAGGGATTTTTAAATTAGGTCACAGAAAACACAAATTTCAGAGATCTGTGACTGGTATTGATTATTTAAACACAGGAAGGATTGAATTGAAAACGTGGTTACAAATAACTGTGTGGTGATAATCCAAAATTAACAGTAGTAGCCTTAATAATTAGTGGATTGCGAAATCGAGATGTACAGATGGCTATATCAAGTTGACAATAAATCGTGTACTTATTGATTGAACATTAACATAAATTCTTAGTTATTGGACATCAACATAATGTCAACACAAGACGTGTGGAATCGACGTACGCGGAGATCACATGATGGATACAAGCAGGTCATAGCAGATGAATTCTAACTTTCCGTGTCAACAAGGCAGCTGTAGCAATTGAGGACTCGATTTCATAATTTCAGCTAATGACATATCGAATAGAAAGGTGTTTACCCGAGACTGTGTTGTAAAATGAACTGTGTTAGAGATCAGAACAATGTGAATATTGTATATATATATTGAATATGAATGTGCGCTACCTTCTTGATTTTCCAACCATTGAAGAGAGAATACAAGTTTGCAGGGCACGCGCCTACCTCAGAGTTAACGAAAACACACAACATCCACTGCATAGTGAAATTATGAAGGTGAAGGGCAGCAGGTTAAAAAGAGGACGGTCGTGGATGGGTCAAGCCGAAGACATTCTTCAACAGGTGTATTCACTTGAGGACTTAGAACCTGGCGAGGAGTGGGTGCAAGTGCCAACAGATTTCTGCACATCCTTTTCAGTTTGCATCCAACTAGATAGAAAATGCAGACAAGAAAATCCGGCTGCTGTGGAGGCTGAAGTACAAGCGTTGATTTTCGAGAATTCGCTAGACGGTGATGCGGTCATCTACACAGATGGGTCGATCGTCCGACATGTGAGAAGCTCATGGGTCTTTACAGTTCGGGCCGGAGGGAGAATTGTGAAGGAGGACTCTGGTGCTTTCACTGAAACCACAAGTAGCCTGACTATGGAAGTCATGGCAGTAAGTAAAGCAATAACATGGCTCGAGACACAGACATTCACTAGGGCATGTTTCTTTAGCGACTCAATGAACATGCTCAAGAGGATAGAGGAGGAGTCGATCCGAAGAGAATGGTTGCTGCCTCTGGAGCGGTCGGCAAAGATTAGTTTCATCTTTGTGCCAGGGCATGCAGGAGTACAAGGGAATGAGCGGGCTGACAAGCTCGCAGGTGAGGCTACTGTGGAGGGCGGACGCGCCATGGACCAGGCTGACATTCTGAATGCTCTACGAGAAGTAAGACTCTTGCGTGAACCAAGTGATGACTGTGAATCTACAACCATGGCCAGACTGCGAGAACAGGAAATTAAAGGAGGGGTGGCCAAACAAGAACACTACGCAGGAAGCCAAAGAAAGTTGATAAACCAACACAGAACTGGCGTCGTTAGCCGCTACACGCTGCGGGATTTGCTGAGGAGGGGATCCGAGCACTTATGGACTGAATGGTTCGATGTGCAATGAGGATGATCTGTCGACTAACTAACTAACTAACTAGAACAATGTGAATATTAGGTGTTTACCAGGGACCGTGCTGTAAAATGAACTGTGTTAGGGATCAGAACAATGTGAATATTAGGGATCGAATATGAAGATCGAGAAATATTTAGTCAAAAGTAAAAACATTGTGCACAAGATTACGGCATTTTAAAATAACTGTGCGATAGCAATATGTGAAATTTTTAAACCAGTTGGGTGGTGTATGGTTGTGGGGACGCATGATTTCAAAGGCATTAATTTATAATTGATAACAACATGTGAGGTCAGGTTGCATGTTCAGCTAACTGCTGCTATGTTTCTGGGTAATGCTACATAACAGGGTATATTTGTCGTGAAGCATGATTTCAAAGGTATTGGATTATATTTTTCCATTGAATATTTTTTGAACATAGTTTAATGCTTGTTATCATAATTACTAGCATGTGGTGAAGTTAATTGCTATCATAAAATTGTCATTGCCTAATCAAGTATAATTTCAGTTACAAGTAGCAACCGTATACAGAGGAACACACTTAGTAGAAGAGTTCAGTGTGGCCTGCTGGAAGATCGGTAAGTTCCCTAAGACGAAGGACCAGTACACTAGACTGTACCAAGATGGAAGAAATATCTCTGAGCTAAGGGAATGTTGCATTATGCAGTAACCTCTGCTGTATAAAGAGGAATATAGAGTGCTAGATTTATCCTTTGAGGAGACAAGAGTATTTATAGGAAAGGAATGAGCGAGTCAAGATAAACAGAGTTCAAGACAAGAACACGGACCTGATCCACGACTCTCGTGAACGTGTAAGATGGCAAAACACGACCACCCTCTCTTATTGACATGGCAGATACATTATATATATATATATATATATATATATATATATATATATATATATATATATATATATATATATATATATATATATATATATATATATATATATATATATTGGCAGCAAACAGAAGCCATAAGAATCAACAACCTGTTAGGAATATTTCAGTGTATAAAGAAGGGTGTCAGAAAAAATGCCAGGGATCCTGGTTGGTGGACATCATATAAATAACGTAGTTTATTCTAATGACTCAGTCTTGATAGCGCTCACTCCCACAAGGGTTAGGAATAACTTGGGAATAGTTTGTCCGACTGTAACTTGCATGAATTATGTTACAAATATGATGTACATCGTGGCTGATATTGCGCTAATGTATAGAACGTTATACCCACAGAAGCCTAACACAAATCATGAAGTCCTTCTGTTTATGTAGAATATGTGCGTTTAAATTCACTAAGGGATTGTCTGAATATGTTCCTTTCAATACAGGTGGTTTGACTGGTGCATCTTGGGGAGCCATATATAACCGTATCAAGTGGCGCACGTTAAGAGCTTCTGTGGATATTACTCAGCAGCTAGAAGACCGAGTAAGATAAATGTCAGTACTGGGAGCCTCATCTCATCTCTTCTTGTTCCTTTTGCACCTTGCGGTGTCGAGGTGAAGCATAAACAGCGGGCGAATACCTGTTTATGGGCTTCATATATTGAGAATCCCATGGACTATGTTATTTCCTCTGTCGATCGTTTACAAGATCGGCCACTTATTCTGGTTCCATTTGGTCTGTACATGATTGCTTGTTATGGTTTATTGTTAGTTGGCAGCCTAGTTATATGGCCGATCCATTTCACTTGCTGTTTTCTAGTGAAATCTAGCGCTGCTATAATACCCACTTTAATCCCGATTTGTTCATTTCTAATTTTCTCGTTTTTAAAAATAAAATAAATTGAGTATTCTTCTCAGGAATCGCATTTCCGTTATTGTAATTTTTCTTTTCTCTGTTTCTGTCACTGTCCAGGTTTGGAATTTGTAGCATAGAGTTGGTAGGAAGATTGTGTCGTAGAGTGATGTTTAATACCTACTGATACGTGTTTGTTCTTTAGTATTGGTGCCATGTGTCCAAAGATTTGGTTTGCCTTATCGAATATATGCTCAATCTCGTCTTCTGATTTGCCATTTGATGATAGTATACTTCCTGAGTAGTTGAAGCTCTTTACTTGTCTCAGGCCGTGTTTTATTAGATGAATCTTTCTTGTCATCTCTTCTGTGGTTATAATCATTATCTTTGTTTTACTGGTGATAATTTTCATGCAATGGGAGTAGTTTGTAAAATTAAGTATATAATGTTTTGCCAAATTGAGCAGCACAGGCTATCAAATATCTGCATAGCATACCAACTGGGATGTTAACTACTTGTATGTCTTCAGTGTAATGTCTTCCTTAACTTTCCGCCAATCCATAAAGCAATTTATCCCTCCAAATTTGCCTATTCACTAGTCGCTCTTTTTCCCCCTCTTCTTCCACCAGAAGAGACAATTGACTATGCAATACCATGGACAGGCGGAAAACCCAAATAAGCATGTCCTAAATGAAACAGGTGAAAACCGTAAACTGATTAGAGAAATTAGACGTAGACAGTCACAAATTTTGGAGACGTTATAACAAAAAATAAACTAGAGAACTTGATGTCAATGGCAAGATTGAAACCAAAAAAAAACAAGGGGAAGGCAGTGAAGTAAATACTTGGATGGTTTGGCCATGTGGTGTGGCCGAGACTAAAGCACAGAGCTGATTCATGACTCTGGTGATCTTGTGCGAAACTTGAACGCCTACACTCATCGACATGGCACATGATGATGATGATGATGATGATGATGATGATGATGATGATGATGATGATGATGATGATGATGATGATGATGATGATGATGATGATGATGATGATGATGATGATGATGATGATGATGATGATGATGATGATGATGATGATGATGATGATGATGATGATGATGATGAAGATGATGTCCTTACATGGGTACTTATCAGTTATTGAGAAATGCCATCTTGTATCACTGTATTATTAGTCTTCACAGCCAACGATTGCGATCACTGTATCGCGGCTAAACGTTTAAGCTTTTGCCTCTGGAGTCTGCACTTAGAGTTTAGATATAAATTAGCACTTTGTCAATGCTTTATCAAAGTTCAGCAAGATATTGTGGCAAAATTCGCGCTGGTCTCATCCGCCATAAGAAGATGATATACGGAGGTGTTATAACATTAGATATGGACGAGTTATAGCATTTATAGAATGTTAAGACGATTGATTTCGGCATCAATCACAGCCGTTTTTCTCACATCGTCAATATTGGTCAAGTCAGTGGAAAATCCTGGACACATGGTTCTCACGTTCCAGGTTGCAAGCCATAGCTTGAGGTTTCTATTTTTCTTTTTATTAGTACTTGGTGCATTGGTTTTATAGCCTGTGATTCAGATTTTGTCCTAGCCCCAAGCACCCATTGAAGCAGGCAGGCTGTGGCGGATCAGCACCCAATTGGCCGGGGACTGCCCAGCTTGAGGCGGGCGGTATCTGCCCAGCTTGAGGCGGGCGGTAGCTGATAAGTGACACCTGTAGGTGTCTCCCACCGTCAGAGGCAACGCGTGGCGCTCAATGTCTACGCCAATTAACAGGGACTTATAACCCGTAACAGTTGCCTCTCGCTTTGATTCCGAGACCAGTTAAGACCAAGTATGGAGTTATTGCCTCTCCATAGCACAAAGCCTGGGCTAAAATATAGAGATCTTGTGTTGCCCATGCAGCATGATCCCTCTCTCGGCCTGCCTAGTTCACTCCAGAGAATAGGTAACACCTCTACATCTGGAACAAGGCAAGCTGCAGAAGCTGCCGGATCAGCAAAGCAATGCTCTTACTGTCCGCCTGTCGGAGCTTCGATCCTAGACCAGCCGCCAACCAAGGCTTAGGGCCTGGTCTGCCCTGCCATGACATTTTGTCTTTAGTTTGCATTTCCTCGCACCAGGGTAAGGCTTGTACCCTCCCAATTGCGCTCTTCCGCCCGAAGCCGTTGGCACAATGTGGGGTGTCGGGTTTGGTAAGCGCCGCCCAACGTTCGGCGCTAACAGAAAGCAGGTAGTACCGTCTACTGTTATACGGTAGTTCAGTCATATCAGCCTAAGACCTGACACCAATATATATATTATTTCTATATATTATTATTATATATATAATGCACTTTCCAGCCTTTTCATGTTCATACAAGTATGTGCTTATGTTGACTAATGATGCTATGTTCAGTTTTATTGTTTATGTGCAACTAGAGATACACAGTGCAAAAGATGGTTGATCTTGTTGATGGATACTTCAAATCGCTTGGGTTTCCAGGACTGAGCGACCAGAACCGTAAGGACTCCAGTTTTGAAAAACAAAAAGAGGGGCAATGCCGTACCGTTGCCTTGGATTTCTATACCGGAAGCGATTACAGGTTTGTGCCTCATGTGCAGAAGATTAACGGGAGTTTTAACTAATACAGTGCAGAAGGATTATATATCGCCAAATGTTATCTCCCATTCCTATACAAGGGCGATACATCATTATTCTAGGGTCATGGTGTTATTCCCCCCCCCCCCCCCCCCCGCAATTTCAATGTTCAGTGAACGGATATTTACATTACACTACTTGTTCCTATGATTGTGTACAATGTTTAATCCAACTTTAATTTTTCTTTGACACTGAATCAGTTCATGAGCCAGTAAGTTCACATACTGCTGGTGTGTTGGGGAACGAGCAGGTGGACAAATTGGTTGTGTCAGCACCGTGAATGGAGTGCTGGTGAACTGGCAAGATGCTAGTGTGGGGGTGTTGACTTAAGGATACATCTGCTGACAATTGTTCCTTGAAACAGTGGCTCGCACATACATGAATCAGGACTGACTGCAGCAGCTGGTATAACATTTATTTCAAGAGGACAACATCGTATATGCTTACACAACAGGCTAAGATACCTTTGACAATAGAAAGTCGTACTCTCGGTTGTGAGTAGTACACTTGATGGCTTCAATAATTGCAACACAGTCCAACTGTAGCAATATTTATCACACTATACTCTTGCACTGCCGTTACGTGGTACCGCTCCATAACCACCCGTGTCTTGTTCACAATGGATGAGAACTAGCTCTTTCTATCTGCTACTTACACTCGACGATTAACAATCAATCATGTGCCATGCCGGAAAGCGTGGGCGGTCATGACTCGCCATTTCACTCGATCACCAGAGTCGTGGATCAGCTCAGTGTTCCTGTCTCGACCATGCCATGTGGCCAAGCCATCCAGGTATTTTCCTCTCGGTCTTCCTCTTGGTCTGTTCCCTTCGATCTTGCCAGTTGTCAATCTAAGTTCTCCAATCTATTTCTTCTTATAACATGTCAAAAATATTTTGACGGTCTACGCCTAATATCTCTAATCAATTTACGATTTTCATTTGTCTCCTGTAGTACTTGGTCATTGGTTTTTCTGTCTGTCCGTGGTATTCTTTGCATTTTCCTCAGAAACCACATTTCTGCAGCACATTGTCCAAATTTCACATCCATACAAAAGAACAGGCTCTATGTATCCCCTCAACACTCTTTTTGTCGTTTCAATTGACATCTTTTTATTGGTCAAAATGCTTTTCATCTTGCTAAAGGCTACTTTCGCCATGGCGATTCTTGTTCTAATCTCTTCAAGGCATCTCCCATCAGATGTTATGACTGTTCCGAGATAATTTTACCGATTCACTTGTTGAAGAATATTCCCATTTACTTGTATTGTTGTTTGTCCATCAAGAATGATGATGACCATTCATTTCATCCAGTGAGGTTGAAGGTATGGAGCCGTGGGTTCTAAGATGGCTGATAAGGCCTATTTTGGCTCGAAATGTTCTTTGACATTGTGGGCAAAGAATGCTTGACGTCTCTGGAGGAGGATTTCCTGCAGTGGTTCTTCTGTCCTGCCTTTTCTTCACAGCTCTTGCAGTCCTGGTTGCCTCGCATATGACTGCACCCTTGCGTAATGATGCACGCCACGAATTTCGGTCTCTGGCTGCAGCCTCCCAGGTGTCATGATGAATTCCAAAAGCATTCAGTGAAATTTTCAGAGTGTCTTTAAAGCGTTTCCTCTGGCCACCTTGGGAGCGTTTACCACAACGCAGTTCGCTGTAAAAAAAATTCGTTTAGGGAGCCTATGATCTGGCATGCGAGTCAAGTGACCAGCCCAACGAATCTGATTCTTCATCAATATAGTGTGGATGCTGGGCATGGATGCTCTTTCTAGGACTTCAGTGTCTGGAATCTTGTCTTGCCATTTAATCTTCAGTAGCTTCCTTAGGCAGACTGTGTGGAAGTGGTTTAATTTCCTAGCATGTCGCTGATAAACAGTCCAGGTTTCACAAGCATATAGCAGTGTGGATAATACAACTGCTTCGTAGACTTTTAGCTTTGTTTGCAGGCTTATTCCAGTTCTGTCCCATACATTCTTGTACAGTCTGCCAAAGGCCGCACTGTCCTTGGAGATTCTTGCATTCACTTCGTCATCAATTGTGGCAGCTTGTGACACAGTGCTGCCAAGATAGGTGAATTTGTCCACAACACTTAGTCTATGATCATTCACTTTGATATTCGGCACAGTGTGATTATTCCCTGGAGCTGGCTGGTACATAACTACAGTCTTCTCCAAGTTGATATTGAGCCCAAAGTTGGCACAGGCATGTGAGAAAGCTGAAACATTATGTTGCATGTCCGCCTCTGAGTTGGCGTATAGAGCGCAATCATCAGCAAACAGGAGCTCTCTGACGGTGTCGCTGTTAATTTTGGTTTTAGCTTTCAGCCTTCTGAGATTGAATAACTTTCCGTCCATACGGTAGTTGATGTCTATTCCAATGTTGTCGTTCTCGAAGGCATTCATCAATATGGCTGAAAATATAAGGCTGAACAGTGTTGGTGCCAGGACACATCCTTGCTTCACTCCATTGGTGACAGGAAAGGTTTCAGACAGTTCACCATTTTCCTGTACTCTTACCTGCATACCGTCATGAAATAGCCGCACTATTTGGACAAACTTTCGTGGACAGCCATATTTTGCCATTTACTTGTATACTACATTGTGGTACTTCGTTCTTCCTAGTGACGACCATAATCTGTGACTTCTTACGATTAACACTGCCATCAATTACTTGAATTTTCTATCACTCATTCTAGTTTACAATTGCACATTCTTAATATTAACCGAATGCCAATTTCGAATCCTCCTATGATTACTAGGTAGTGTCAAATTTGAATAGTATGCTAGTAGCTGTCAAAGTATCGTTGATTTAGTGTATAGCATTGTCCGTCCACGATGCGACTATTATATTACTTTTTGCTAAGTGTGTATGACTTGAATGACTTGTGTGACTTGTGTGATTTGAATGACTTGTGTGACTTGTGTGATTTGAATGACTTGTGTGACTTGTGTGATTTGTGTGATTTGAATGACTTGTGTGATTTGAATGACTTGTGTGATTTGTGTGATTTGAATGACTTGTGTGATTTGAATGACTTGTGTGACTTGTGTGATTTGAATGACTTGTGTGACTTGTGTGATGTGAATGACTTGTGTGACTTGTGTGATTTGAATGACTTATGTGACTTGTGTGATTTGAATGACTTGTGTGACTTTATGACTTGAATGACTTGTGTGACTTTATGACTTGAATGACTTGTGTGACTTTATGTCTTGAATGACTTGTGTGACTTTATGACTTGAATGACTTGTATGACTTGTATGACTTGAATGACTTGTGTGACTTTATGACTTGTGTGACTTTATGACTTGAATGACTTGTATGACTTGAATGACTTGTGTGACTTGTATGACTTGAATGACTTGTATTACTTGAATGACTTGTGTGACTTGTATGACTTGTGTGACTTTATGACTTGAATGACTTGTGTGACTTGTATGACTTGAATGACTTGTATGACTTGAATTACTTGTGTGACTTGTATGACTTGTGTTCTTGTATGACTTGTATGACTTGTATAACTTGAATGACTTGTGTGACTTTATGACTTGTATGACTTGTGTGACTTTATGACTTGTATGACTTTATGACTTGAATGACTTGTATGACTTGAATGACTTGTGTGACTTTATGACTTGAATGACTTGTGTGACTTGTATGACTTGAATGACTTGAATGACTTGAATGACTTGTGTGACTTTATGACTTGAATGACTTGTGTGACTTTATGACTTGTATGACTTTATGACTTGAATGACGTATGACTTGAATGACTTGTGTGACTTTATGACTTGAATGACTTGTATGACTTGAATGACTTGTGTGACTTTATGAATTGAATGACTTGTATGACTTGAATGACTTGTGTGACTTTATGATTTGAATGACTTTATGACTTGAATGACTTGTGTGACTTTATGAATTGAATGACTTGTATGACTTGAATGACTTGTGCGACTTTATGACTTGAATGACTTGTGTGACTTTATGACTTGAATGACTTGTGTGACTTTATGACTTGAATGACTTGTGTGACTTGCATGACTAGAATGACTTGTGTGACTTTATGACTTGAATGACTTGTGTGACTTGTATGACTTGTGCGACTTTTTGACTTGAATGACTTGTGTGACTTGAATGACTTGTATGACTTGAATGAATTGTGTGACTTGTATGACTTGTGTGACTTTATGACTTGAATGACTTGTGTGACTTGTATGACTTGAATGACTTGTATGACTTGAATGACTTGTGTGACTTGTATGACTTGAATGACTTGTATTACTTGAATGACTTGTGTGACTTGTATGACTTATGTGACTTTATGACTTGAATGACTTGTGTGACTTGTATGACTTGAATGACTTGTATGACTTGAATACTTTATTACTTTATTACTTGAATGACTTGTGTGACTTTATTACTTGAATAACTTGTGTGACTTTATTACTTGAATGACTTGTGTGACTTTATTACTTGAATGACTTGTGTGACTTTATTACTTGAATGACTTGTGTGACTTGTATGACTTGTGTAACTTTATGACTTGAATGACTTATGTGACTTTATGACTTGAACGACCTGTGTGACTTGAATGACTTGTGTGACTTGTGTGACTTCCGCTGTTTGTATGACTTATCTAACTTGTCGTTAAGCTGCCTCGTGTCTGAATGACCGGCACTTTCTTTTCCGATTCGCAACGACAACTCTGTTCGAGATCTTTCCTCTTGCTAACCCGCGTTTTTGTCTTCAGAGCTCAGTAGCTATCTTTCCCTAGCTTTGAGGATGGGATCAAGGAAATTTTCACCCACTCTTGAGGCACAGATGATGTCCAATTGCCCTGGTTGGACATCTCCTCCAAATCTCCATCACTCACATCTTTTATACGGATGTACATGACGCGCCAGGTCAAGACGTTGTGTCCTTTACTTTATTCAATATATATTTTATATCTTCTACCTGTAACATCTTCAAAGCTGTTGACCCTTAAGAAACCTGCTAGATGCTTTCTAATTGCACTCCAGTTGTTTCCATCACTGAAATCTGCCTGTATTGAAAATCTCCGCAGGAAGGCAGTGTAACCTTGCTGATCCATCGAGAATAGAAGAACCATGATCCATGGTTTATTGTTGCCGTGGGTAGTGGTAATGGTAGGGGTAGCTCCCTTCCATTATCATAAACTTCGCGTTGTTTGCAACTATTTGGTTAACAATTTTAACAAAGAATGTATAACTCACCCATTTCCAAGAATTTCCAACACACACACACTTTGAATACTTTTCTGGAATTATCCATTATTTTTATTTCAGATCTTAGGGAATTTGAGAATAAAAAATTGGTACATTCAATCTATACATAATTGGTCTACCGGCTTATTCAGTTACATATGAAATGGAGCTTATTATTTCGGTTGGTTACTTATACAAAAAGTTAAACAAACTTGGCATTACTCTTTTAATTTATTTAAATTTCTAACTCCTCCTTAAAACTTATCTCAACTTAGTTTCCCTTTTTCAATTTCTTAAACTTCAGCGATTCTAGAGATGTTTCCCTTCTTTTATTTTGATCTAACCTTCCAGATGTAACCCTCCGTTAACGTTTAGACTGACTATCTAAATAAACGAGTGTTGCCTATTTCCCTACCAAAATCGAACTACTATTGTCAATGTTTTTGTTGCTACACTGACGTATTTCTGCCACGAAGACGTTGTGCGTCTTCGTGCAGAGCTTCTTTGGTTTTCTTCACTGGATAGGACAGTACCAAAGACAGGTATGCCGCCACATCCCTGCTTCTCTCTGTCCGACCTCCCATTATTCCCTTTATAACAGTCACTCTGTTATAGCAGTCCTCATGTTTCCATCACTGAATTCTACCTGTATTAGAAATCTGTCGTTCAGAAAGCAATGGCAAACTACTGAACGTAAAAAAAATACCAAGACATCAACAACGGCAGTAAAATTCTGGTGTTGACTGCACCGTCATGTAAAGGATATGCAACTTAAAGAAAAAAAATTAGATATCTCCGCAAGAAGGCAGTCCAGATCACTGAAATACGTAAGTATTAGAAATCTCCACAGGAAGGCAGTGCAGATATTTTCATCACTGAAATTTGTCTGTATTAAAAATCTCCACAGGAAGGCAGTTCAGATCACTGAAATCTGTTTGTATTATAAATCTTCGCAGGAGGACAGTCCAGATGTTTCCATCACCCCTTGATCTGTCTGTATTTATACCTCCACAGGAGGGCAGTCGAGATGTTTCTATCACCGAAATCTGTCTGTATTAGCAATCTCCTCAGGAAGGCAGTTCAGATCACTTAAATCTGTCTGTATTAGATATCTCCGCAGGAGGGCAGTCCATATATTAGCATCACTGAAATATGTTTGTATTATAAATCGCCTCTAGAAGGCAGTAAAGATCACTGAAATCTGCCTGTATTAGAAATCTCGGCAGGAAGGCAGTCTAGATCAACTGAAATCTGTTTGTATTAGACATCTCCTCATGGGGTTTTCCATTTCTTCTCAATGTGTGCTGAAGTCAAAAACTCATCCGCCTTTACTTGATAGGAAATTTCATGGTACCTACTTGAGGGTGAGTGGACCTAAGCGTCCAAGGTCAATGATAAAAGTGTCCCAACATGAAGGGATTCAAAACCATGATCACCATCAGGGCAGACCCCTTGCTAGACTGTGCCAGAGTTTCATCAGAGCTGTAGATATAAAAACATGTAAGAAGCCTTCTCCAATCCATCAGGCATACTGGATGTATGGCGCTATCTTCATATCGTAGACCAATCTGAACTTGATAAATAGTGTTGTTAATATCAGCCGGCCGCATTTACTTCCTAGTAGGTTGACCACGTGCTTTTTCTCGTTCGCTCGCTTTGCACTTAAGCGTAGTCTATACATGTACTACTACTTCTTGTCACTGGACTGATTTTTGCTTGTGGATTAGCTTTCCCTATTACCAGTGACTCTGGTCATCAGACGAATTCACTCTTCTGAGATTCTTGTAATTTATGTATCCAAGACAAGGACTAGAAGACAACATTGTGATATACTAAAACGTCTCTACTAACCTCCTATGATTGACGATTTAAAAAGATAAATCCCTGACAGTTAATGTTTAAGCACCTTACTTTTTGGGGAAGAAAACAGAGCTAAACTAACCCGTAAGGCAGCCAAACTTATTTGGCCCTAGTTTGGTTCACGTACCTGGTCAGACCGGCCTGATTTTAAAACAAAGGGTTTTTAATAGCCATTTTGGTTCAAGAGAACAAAGGGAGCAGACGTCAGCCTTCCCCTGCGCGGGGAAGGGCAGTTTAGCCCACAAATATATCATTCTCTGGAGCAATTGGTATGTTGAATATATCTTCTTCTTCTTCTTCTTCTTCTTCTTCTTCTTCTTCTTCTTCTTCTTCTTCTTCTTCTTCTTCTTCTTCTTCTTCTTCTTCTTCTTCTTCTTCTTCTTCTTCTTCTTCTTCTTCTTCTTCCTCTTCTTCTTCTTCTTCAGCGTTCCGAGCCATTGAGGTTCTTTTCTGCAGATACAATCCGTCTCCATTCGTCTCTCTGGTTGACCTTCTCTTGCCAGTCGTTGATTCCAAGTGCTTGTAGGTCTGTATATATATATATATATATATATATATATATATATATATATATATATATATATATTATCTCTCCACCGTCTTCTTGGTCTACCTCGGGGTCTATGGTCATTTATTTCCTGAGTGTAAGCGAGTTTTGTTTCCCTATTATCTTCCATTCTTTCTATATACCCCAGCCATTGTAGTCTATTAGCCTTCATGATACCAGTGATTAGCGGGGACTTAAACAGATCATAAATGTCATTGTTACTTCTTCTTTTCCACTCTCCATTTTGTTTATCCCTAATGGGTCCAAAGATGTGTCTTAAAACTTTGTTCTCAAAGGTTTGTAGCAAGGCTTCGTCTCCTTTCGTTGTACTCCAGGTTTCAGAGCCATACAGCACAATTGGTCTGATCAGTGTTTTATAAATTGTGATCTTGGTGTTGCGAAATAACACATTTGATTTTAGCAGGTGTTGTCGTGCATAGTATATCTTATTTCCAGAGTTGATTCTAGCTTGTATTTCTTCCCTTATTATGTTGGAGCAGTTGAAGATTGTACTCAGGTATTTGTATGTTTCCGTTCTTTTAATGGTCATATTATCTATTTGTATGTGGCCAGAGTTTTTAGCCGTTCCTTCTTTTTAAATTACCATATATTCTGTCTTATCTTGGTTGATAACCAGCTCCATTTGTTGACCTTTTTCCTTTGAGTCAATATTTCCACTGTCTTTTGTTCATTTCCCCCTATAATATCTATATCATGTGTGTAACCAAGCAGTCTGGATGTTCCTCCAATAGCACATTCCTCCTTTACCTTCCTTACAACTTTCTCTAGAGCCAGATTGACAAGGAGTGGCGATAGTGCATCACCCTGTTTCAAGCCAGATGTTATTTTGAAAGGGTCTGATTTTCTGCCTTTATATGTTACTATAAATATCTTCCATGCATAGTCTGGTCATGTTGATTAACTTTCTTGGTATTCCAAATTCCTGCAGAGCATTCCATAGACTATTCCTATGGACACTATCATAAGCCTTTTTAAAATCCACAAAATTGTTATGGAGATCTCTTTTATATTCCCAATTTTTCTCGGCTATTTGTCATAAGATAAATATCTGATCTATTGTTGATCTCTTTTGTCTGAACCCCGCCTGGTAGTCACTAATATGTCTTCTGAATATGGTTTGTCTATTTAGTAATACCGCGGATAGTATCTTATAGCTTGTGGACAAGAGTGATAATATAATTTTCACATGGAAATTGTTTCCTTTCTTAAAGATAGGTATCAATAATGACTCTTTCCAGTCATGGGGTAATTCTTCTGTCCTCCAGATTTTTATTATTAGTTCATATAGCTTTAGATGTAATGCATGGCCGCCTGCCTTTATAAATTCAGCAGCAATTCCATCAGCCCCAGTTGCTTTATTGTTTTTAAGTCGTGTTATTACATATAGGATTTCTTCAAAAGTAAGTTCTTCATTTTGTGGTTCACACGTTAGAACCTCTTCCTGTGGGAAAGTGTTACTTGGAGCTGCACAATTTAGTAATTCAACAAAGTATTCTTTCCATGTGTTGCACATTTCCTCATTGGTATTTATCATATTCCCATTTTTGTCATTTAAACCATACGTGTTGTGTTCGTGCCCTCGTTTCATTGACTTCAAGTTTACATTTTATTTCATCTGCAAATTTCTCTTTTACTGTAATTTCTTGTAGTTTTTCTCTGTTATATGTTGGGTGTAACCTTTGTAGTTTAGCATAGAAAGCTCTCTTAAGTTTTATTTTAAATTTTGCCCCAACGACGAAGTGGTCGCTGTGGCACTCAGCTCCTCTATAGCTTCTAACTTGTTGTATGTTTGATGCATTTTTGTTGTTAATTAAAATGTGATCTATTTGGTTATAGGTTCTCTTGTCACATGATTTCCAAGTTTGTTTATGTATATCCTTTCTTTGCAGTCTGGTACTGCTGATCTGCAGTCCTTTGGCTTCTGCTAGGTTGATGACTCTCCATCCATTATCATTTGAAATTTTATGTAGGCTTTTTAACTTTTTAAATGAGTTTTCTCTCTACCTATGTTTGCGTTGAAGTCTCCCAGCACAATAAGGATGTCCTGTTTGGGGATTTCTTCTATGATATCTTCCAGATCATTATAAAAGTCTTCTTTAATATTATCTTCTTTCTCTTCAGTGGGTGCATGTACATTAATCATAGTTATATTTTCCCATTTACCTTTTATTCGTAATTTACTAATCCTATCATTAACAGCTTTAAATTTTAGATCGTTCCCCCATAACTCTATTTTGATGACAAATTCTGTTCCTAATTCATGTTTATTTTTATTTAGTTGAATTTTTATTTATTTTGAATATATACATTATTAATATGTATTCATGTATTTTAATAAGGTACATACATGAAATGTGTTTAATTAAGAATTGGATAAGAGGATAAATCAATTATTCTTGTAAACAAGGGCCTGATTGAGCCTGATTGATTTTTATTACTGCGCACTGTGGCACACAAAAACGTCTCTACTAACATCCGTCTATAGATGCCCTTTAAAAAAATTACTAATCCCAAATAATTACTGTTAAGTACCTCACTTTCGGAAAAAGAAAACAGAGAAAAACTAACTCGTAGGGTAGCTTAATTTATTTGACCTTAGTTGGTTCACGTACCTGGCAAGACCGGAACTGATTGTAAAACAAAGACTCTTTGTAGCCATTTTTGGTCAGTACAACACAAAGAGCGGACACGTACAAGTTTTCCCATGTGGGGAAAGGCATTTTTGCCTTAAAAACCATCATTCTCTGCAGCCATTGGTATGTTAAAATCTACATTATTAATATGTATTCATATATTTTGATAAAGTACATATACCATTGTGTTTAATTAAGAATTAGTAGAATGATAAATCAACAATTTCTTGTAAACCAGAGATTGAATATTGTTACTACTGAGCGCCATGTGGGTGCCACGCTGTAATTTTTCCTATGCTGTACGATTTCAAATCTCTATGTTAAAACCTTTTATAGGCATTGTGAACCTATATCTCATTAGCAATGCTTATAACCTATAAATATTATGTGTACTGTAGAGTATCACACTCATGTCAGGAACACATTCTAGAAATTTTCTCAATGTAGGAGCAGACTCCTGATTCATACTTCACAGTAGAGAACTCGTGTCTGTCAATTTCATATTCCTATGGTTAAATAACTTCTATGCATTGTGAACTATATCTCACTATCTATGCTTAGAAATTTGCAAATAATCTATGTACTATAGAGTATGAAACTCTAAAGAACATTTTCAAAGGAACTTTTATCCAGGCGGAGACATACAAATGATTACGCATATTCCTGACTCTTAGTCAGTGAATAAAATGCTTTGCCACATTCTAATCTGTAACTTGAAACTATCGTGCTAAGTCTTAGTACAAGCTTTTGTTAACAGATTAGTAACCACACCATAGGTATGATAGACATGTAATATTTTCATAAAATAGTGCTAGGGAATTGCCATGTTTTAGAATATAAATTCAAGAACAAAGAAAGCAAACGCAGGATATAAATGAATGTTCGGATAGGATGTGCCTTCAATCCGCATCACCTCACTGTGGTAGGAACAGAAGCGAAGATTGATGTTAATAAATTGCCTGCAATATTCAGAAGACTGGACCATGCGGCATAAGTTATTCTGATAAATACACTCCGAATAAAAGCAGCACTTGGCAAAATATATCACAGCGTTCACTATCCTTATAATGCTGTAAGCAGTGGGGGAAAACAATGTATGTTTTAGTATGGATTAACCCCTGAGGAAATTCAAAAACATAGGCTCCTTGCATCATCATTATGATTAATTATCATGAATGATTATCATGTACTTGATATCAGAGAAATGTACATGTATGTTTTCTCTGTTATGAGAATTTTTCTCTGCCCTGATTGTTACTCTTTACTGTGGGAATATACATTTTAATGCTACCCCTCGGGACAGGAGGATGTTGATGTAAGAATCCTTGAGTATGTCAGTACACCAGAAGTCAATGTTGAATAGCCCTGGCCTAATGCTGATTATAGACCGGAAAGATGACGCGGCATTAGAAACCACAGAGATTATGTATAGGCTATTCTCTTCAAATAGAGAGAGAGGCAATATCATCATGTTGGATGGACAGAATCGCTTCACTCATCTAATAGTCCCAGTAACAATCTCAGAACAAAACATAGAGGGAAAGGATACCTCACTTACTATTAGAGCTAGGACAGCTCTACACCAAGCGACGAGGGACAAGGGACTTGGAAACCCACTCCTATCTCCTTCCCCTTTTTTGTTTGTAATTGTGTTGTGAAAGTTAACACATCACAGTAGGTTTATGCTCGTGTTGTATTCTTGTCATCCCTTTCTATAGCGAGTGGTGGATTTTGTGGGACTGCATTGCATCACTATCAACTGGAAACTGGGTAAAAAGCGAGGAGAGAGTGAACATGGCAACCTGTCCTAAACAAAGTCCGGACCAATACCTCAATGTTTACTGCTGCACTCATAAGCTGCAAACGCCAGCAAAAGAGACACATTCGAAGACAACTGACTGCGTGATTGAGGAAGTCCTATTTTAGCAGGAAAACCCAGGATGGACTTCGCGATCTAAATATCTACAAAGATGAAGATCAACAGAGTAACTGACAACAGTGTATCGTCTGCTTTACTTCTGAGAAGTACCACCTATAGCCTCATCATTCAACAAAATCAGTGAAACTATGGGACAATCCTACTACAAGTTTAATAAAACTAACAACAGTGAGTAACCTTCAACTGTTGGTTGGATCACCAAGTTAATATCCAACAATGGATAAGTCTTCGAAAGAACGTCTCACAGCAGCAAGAGTCAAACATCAGTTACCAGACACTCCACACCGAGTTCTAGCTATGAACACCAACTCAAACAAATGGGAAGAGACAATGAAACCACATAAGCCAATACAACCAAGGTACCTACTTAATATCTACTGAATAACCCTGAAATAAGCCAGGTCAACTCCAGATCTCAGACCTGAACACCATCAAAAAGACAATATGAAAGCAGCTAAATGTCTCAACATCTGCAACAAGAGGAATCATCTAATTGTTTGCAACCCTGGTTCTGTGCTGGATTTATTCATCTTCCGATTAATGTAGGTATAGATCAATTCTGGACCTATCCACAGATACTACCATGAGATGCCTCTCAGCCATATAAGTTCCTACACTGGACTAGATAACAACGACTAACTCTTTGCTGGTCCAATGTCAACCTAAATGCCATGGGTTATAGACTCGCGACTTGGTGAGTGTAACATCTTTGTGAACATTTGGGATTCTGATATTGGAAGCAGAGCAGCTGAATGGCCGTCTACTTGGCACCATGTATGGTGAGATGGGAAAGAACCTTCTGCAGAGCTTAAGTGGAAATTCTGAAAAGTAAGACCAACCAAGGCCTCAATTTCACCAAAAAGACACCGAGCCTACTGCAACAGAGTATTCGAAAATTCTAGCCCGCGGAGGGATATGTGATTGTGTGTAATTTCTATTCTTGGATTATAGAGTATGATTTGCACCAGCCAATTCCAAGTGGATATACATATTTGGAACACAACTTAGTGCATTATTTCGGTACCCAGATAATGGGAATAGGATCTAATATACATAAGAGATGAACACTTAACCGCATACCAGGAGATAAAGGACTCTATTAATTAGTTTAATTGAGTACCCACTGCTTTTTATATGTGTTTTTTCTATGCCATGGATGTAACAGGTCAGTAGTTTTTTTTCAATGAAAGTTATGGTATAGTATTTTGACACCATCTCATTATTTTTAAATATGAGAATTGTAAAGGGTGTCAGAAACAACTGTTTTATAGGTTGGGTTCTATGTACTTAGATCATTGTTTGCCTTAATTATGTAAGGTGGGTCAAGGCAAGAAGACCCAATTGGTGGTTGTTGTGTTGTTTGTAATAACATTGTAATTTTCTTGGGGCATGGGGTAAATGTGTTTTGATAATGCAAATCATTCCCATGCCTGTACCTGAAATTCAATTAGACTATTACACTTTCATGTATGTAACTACAGATATTGATTTAATACCTGAACTGTTTGTCCAAAATTGTGGTGTACATCAAGTAAATGTGGTGTTCAACAGTGGTTGTTTATATGTTGTGAACAATCAATGTCTTCTAGCACTAGATAAACTTTAGAGGGTAATAAGTGGGAATGGAGAATTACTCATAAATACAGCTATGAAAAGGAGTGAAGTATTTTCCTTCTTGTGTTTATGGTAGAATTCCATGATCACCTCAAGTGGCTAAAATGATAGAGAATCAAATTAAATCCCCTAGACAACTTAACATAATATTCTCATAAATTAAAATCCACATCCCACAAGCGCCATGTTTGTACCACGCTGTCAAATGTTTCCTATGTTTTTACAATTTCATATTCCTATGTTTAACTTATGCTATGCACTGTGAAACTATCTCACCATCAATGCTATAAATCTGCAAATAATCTATGTACTATAGAGTATTCAACTCTAAAGCACATTTCAGAAACTTTCTCTCCATATGGAAGCATATTACTGATCACACATCTAATGACCATACGTCATGTTGGAGAAATTGTTTTGTTAATTGCTAATCTGTAACTCGAGCTATCGTGCCAAATGTTGGCACAATCTTCTTGTTAACATATTAGTAACATGTAATCATTTAATAAAATATTGCTAGGGAAATGCCATGTTTGAGAATATAAATTCAAGAACAAAGAAAGAAACACATGATATAATTGAATGTTCTGATAGGATGTGCCTTCAATCCGCATCACCTCATTGTGGTAGGGGCATAAGCGAAGATTTATGGTTAGAAATTGCCAGCAACATTCAGAAGACTGGCCATACTGCATAAGTTATTTCTAATATATAGGAAACTTTCTTACAATAGCAGCAATTGGTAAATTATATCACGGCGTTCACTAACCTCATGCTGCTGTAAGCAGTGGGGGAAAAGAATATATATTCTAGTTTTATGGATTGACGAATGAGGAAATCCAAAAAAACATTAGCTCCTGCATTATTCTTATGATTATTATGTTAATTCATATATGAGAAATGTATATGTTTGTTTTTCTCTGTATATATTCTGTTCATGTTTGTTACTATTACTGTGGGGAATATACATTTAATGTGACTCCCGTGGAGACATGATGAGATGATGTAAGAAACTTTGCGTATGGCAGTACACAAGAAGATAATGTGAACCTTGTGGTTATTGGCCTTGGCTAATACTGAGTACACCTAATGCAAGAAGACGAAAAATTATGAGACAAAAGGTCTATGGCTCAGAAATCCTTGTCAGGTTATGGCAGATATAACATCAAGGTGGATTGAAAGGTAAGGATGGCTTCATTCATCAGAAAATAGTCCCCAGTAACAACAGCAGAATAGAATATTGAGTGAGAAGATACCTTACTCACAATAGGAGCTACAATAGCTCAACACATAGCGACGAGGGACAGTGGAACGTGGAAACCCACTCCTTTCTCCTTCTCCTTTCTTTTGTAATTGTGTTGTAAACATGTTAACCTAACACAGTAGATTAATGCCTGGGTTGTATTCTTTGTAATTTCCAGCTCTAGAGAGCAGCAGGTGGTGGTTTGTTGGACTATATCACTAAAACTGGATCCTAGGTCAACAGCCAGAAAGTGATAAAAGGGCAACCGGTCCTAAACATCGTCTGGACCTAACAACTACATGTTGACTGCTGTACTCATTAGCTGCCTAGCCTGCGAATGATACGTTGAAGATGAGACAATCAGCGATTGGTGGTCCTACTTAGGTCAGGATATCCAGGATGGATCTCTGTATTTAATTGTCTATCAAGATAAATGGATATTCAGAATATAACGACACCTCAGTATCGTCTACTTTTACGTCGGGGAGGTACCGCCTGATGCACCATCAATCCGCGAGGTCAACGAAACCATGGGACATTCCCAGTTTCCTATTCAGCATTGAATAATCCTTCAACATCAGTCATACAGCGGCAGGCTCAACACCAAGTTCTAGATACGAACACCAACTCAAATAAATTGGGACGACACTGAACCACACCAAGATAACAACAATATCAAGACCAGGTCATAAATCTGAACACCAGCTGAAAGATTCAAGTCATCAACAGCAGGTTATGGACCTGACTACCAACTGAAATATCTTCTTCTTCTTCAGCGTTCCGAGCCATTGAGGTTCTTTGCTGCAAATACAATCCGTCTCCATTCTTCTCTCTGGTGGACCTTCTCTTGCCAGTCGTTGATTCCAAGTGCTTGTAGGTCTGAACATGCATTATCTCTCCACCGTCTTCTTGGTCTACCTCGGAGTCTACGGTCATTTATTTCCTGAGTGTAAGCGAGTTTTGTTTCCCTATTATCTTCCATTCTTTCTATATGCCCCAGCCATTGTAGTCTATTAGCCTTCGTGATACCAGTGATTAGCGGGGACTTAAACAGATCATAAATGTCTTTGTTACTTCTCCTTTTCCACTCTCCACTTTGTGTATCCTTAATGGGTCCAAAGATGCGTCTTAAAACTTTGTTCTCAAAGGTTTGTAGCAAGGCTTCGTCTCCTTTCGTTGTACTCCAGGTTTCAGAGCCATACAGCACAACTGGTCTGATCAGTGTTTTGTATATTGTGATCTTGGTGTTACGAGATATCGCCTTTGATTTTAGTAGATGTTGTAGTGCATAGTAGAGCTTATTTCCAGAATTAATTCTAGTTTGTATTTCTTCCCTTATGATGTTGGAGCAGTTGAAGATTGTACCCAGGTAGTTGTATGTTTCCGTTCTTTTAATGGTCATATTATCTATTTGTATGTGGCCAGAGTTTTTAGCCGTTCCTTCTTTTTAAATTACCATATATTCTGTCTTATCTTGGTTGATAACCAGCTCCATTTGTTGAGCTTTTTCATTTGAGTCAATATTTCCACTGTCTTTTGTTCATTTCCCCCTATAATATCTATATCATGTGCGTAACCAAGCAGTCTGGATGTTCCTCCAATAGCACATTCCTCCTTTACCTTCCTTACAACTTTCTCTAGAGCCAGATTGAAGAGCAGCGGCGATATTACATCACCCTGTTTCAAGCCAGATGTTATTTGGAAAGGGTCTGATTTCCTGCCTTTATATGTTACTATATTATAAGTATCTTCCATGCGTAGTCTGGTCATGTTGATTAACTTCCTTGGTATTCCAAATTCCCGCATAGCATTCCATAGACTATTCCTATGGACACTATCATAAGCCTTTTTAAAATCCACAAAAATTTTATGGAGATCTTTTTTATATTCCCAATTTTTCTCGGCTATTTGTCGTAAGATAAATATCTGATCTATTGTTGATCTGTTTTGTCTAAAACCAGCCTGGTCGTCACCTAATATGTATTCTGAATATGGTTTTAGTCTATTTAGTAATGCGGATAGTATCTTATAGCTTACGGACAGTAGTGATATTCCTCTATAATTTTCACACTGAAACTTGTTTCCTTTCTTAAAGATAGGTATCAATAATGACTCTTTCCAGTCATGGGGTAATTCTTCAGTCCTCCAGATTTTTTGTTATTAGTTCGTATAGCTTTAGATGTAATGCATGGCCACCCGCCTTTATAAATTCAGCAGCAATTCCGTCAGCCCCAGTTGCCTTACTGTTTTTAAGTCGTGTGATTACATATAGGATTTCTTCAAATGCAGGTTCTTCAATTTCTGGTTCACACGTTAGAACCTCTTCCTGTGGGAAAGTGTTTCTTGGAGCTTCACAATTTAGTAATTCAACAAAGTATTCTTTCCATGTGTTGCACATTTCCTCATTGGTATTTATCATATTCCCATTTTTGTCTTTAAACCATATGTGTTGTGTTGGTGCCCTCGTTTCATTGACTTCAGTTCTTTAAAAAAAATTCTGGATTCGTTTTTCTGGTTAGTTTCCATATCTTTGATTATATTACTCATATATTCACGCTTCTGCTGTCGAACTATTTTGTAGCCTCTTTACATTCATTTCTATATTGCTCTTCCTTTTGGATGTTGTTGATGACATTTAGCCATAGCTGTCTGGCATTCCTGTTCCTAATGACTGCTTCTTCACATTTTGGATTAAACCATCTGTTCTTTCTATGCGTGGTTAACACACCGAGACATTCTTCTGCAGTAGATTGAATTGTATTCTTGATGTTCAACCAAGTTTGATCAACGCTTTCCTCCAACGGGCTTTGTAGAATTTCAAGTTTACATTTTATTTCAACTGCAAATTTCTCTTTGTCTGTAATTTCTTGTAGTTTTTCTCTGTTATATGTTGGGTGTAACCTTTGTAGTTTAGCATAGAAAGCTCTCTCTCCGCAGCAGAAAAATCATTGGACTGGTTGTGACTCTGTCTGTGTGCTGGAATTACTTATCTTCTGATCCAAGTAAGTGCAGATCAATCCTGGACATAATCACAGATGCTACATATGAAAGACTCTCAGCCATATATGTTCCTACAATGGACTAGATCATAACGAATAACTCTATGCTGGTCCAACGTCAGCCTAAATGCCAAAATCAAGGGTGGAATGGGTATAGACAAGTGACTTGGTGGGTGTAACATCTTCGTGAACAAATTTGGGATTTGGATATTAGAAGCCGAGAAGCGAAAGGCAGTCATCCTTTTCATCGGATACGGTGATATAGGGAAGAACCTTGTGCCAAGCCTCAAGATGCATCTCCTGAAGGTATGACCAACCTAAGGCCCCAATTTCACAAAAGCACCGATCCTAACTGGCAACATAATATTCTTGAATCTAGCCCCATGGAGGGGGTTAAGTGTTGTGTGTAATTTCTATTCTTGGATTATGGAGTATGATTTTCACCAGCAAATTACCAGTGGGTATACACGTTAGGAACACAACTGAGTGCATTTATTTCGGTCCCCAGATAATTGGAATAGGATCTAATATACATTGGAGATGAACACTGAACCGTACACCAGGAGAGTAAAGGACAATAAACCACTAAATAATTAGTTTAGTATCATGTAATGAATGTAGTGTTTGATGTTGTTGAACACATGCCAATTGTTTTTGTGTTTTTTGGTTTCTTCTTCTTCTTTTCGTTCATCCGGAGTGTTTTTTCAGATGTGATTGCGGTGTGTCTGTTATGCGACCTTGGGCCGAAACCCGTAGGCCAACACATCGACTTTAGCGTGCTTTTTTGACCAGGTAGCATTCCTGGGAGACTCTCACTTTTGTGGTGCCGTCTACATCCATGCTGGCCAAGTTAGAACGGTCGAAGACAACGGTCATCCCTCAAAGGAAGGAAGGGACAGTCCATAGCATTTTCCGCAATCCAAGGTTGCTTCCATAGTTGCAGGGCCGACACATAACGCCCTGGTTCTGGGCTAGCCGAGGGAATCGTCACGTCCTGCTCATGGCTGCTTTAAATCCTCACTTCAATATATTGGTCATTTCGTCTGCCCCGGGCCATTCCCGCACAAACCAGACAGGTTTGCAGACGGCATCCACTCAGCGAGTTTTCGGACATGTGCTTGTCGTTGCGCCCGTCAGAGCTGTTCCAGGCACGACAGACATTCGGAAAACTACCTAGTCAGAGCTGTTCCGAACAAGAGCGGCATTCGGAAACTAGGTAGTCAGAGCTGTTCCTAGCACGAGAGACATTCGGACGAGACATTTCACTCGGACGTAAATGCGTAGTGTCAATTCTTAGTTTGCCACCCGTAGGACGACACTTCCGGCTTCCGGCGGGCATTTTTTAATGAGGTTAGCCTTCCTCGGGTTTCGAGACTCTTGTTTCGGCTTCCACACAGCAAGCTTTCGCTTCGGGCTGCCACGTAATGGATTCGCAAGACAGGCGTTCCATTTCGTGTCAACGAGACAATTTTCCACCTTTGACTACACTCACTCCATGAGTGTGGTTACAGACTATCGGACGTCTGCGAGACGTGCGACCGAGGTGTTTTCCCACCTTTTGTACTCACTCACGAGGTAGGCTACATGTGCTGCCGGCTCAGCACCTTACCTCCGTGCGTCTGTGGGCGAGTAACGGTCAGGCCCTTTCATCCGGGGATACCTCATATCCCCCAGCTAAGAGCCATCGAACGAATCTGCGCCGAGCATGTAGCGTTCTCAGCACATCATCACAATTTTGATGTAGGTTTGTGTCGGCCAGGCTCTCACTTCCGAGAGTTTATGGCTTAGAGACGTTCAGCCATACACCTCGGATGGGAGCCTTAGAGGTTATGCCCGGACTGAGATTTAGGGATCGTTTGCCTGATTTTGACTGCTATCCTCAGTCTTACCTGCAGAGCAGCAGGTTGTGTCTCTCTTAGTCTGGTCCCTATCCCACGAGCCGTCCGATATGTAGTTTTCACCCATCGGCAAGCACATGGGGTCGATGGGACACGCAAGCTCCCCCACCACGGCAAGGTGGAGACACATCGGGGGAGGTTTTTTGGTTTAAATCATTAGGGTTGTGAATGGTGTTGGGGACCAACTGATGTGTTTTGGTGGTTTTTGAAGATGTTGAATTTTGGGGGAACAGGGGATTGCACTTTTAATATGTCTATGATCTGTCATATTTCATCCCATGCCTGTTCCAGTATTGCAGTATGGTCAAATTATGTTTGTGATTGTAGACTGCTGTCATATTTCACGTAAATGTACACCTATGTCATAATTCAAGTGAATGTATACATATGTCATGTGAGGCATATTCGAGAAGCTCACAGTGGTCAAAACATTTATCTATATGTTACTGCAGATCTTGATTTAATGCCTGAACTGTTTGTCGAAAAATGTTGATGTTTACATCAATTACTTGTTGATATTTGTTCAACAGTGATTGTTGTATATATGTTGTAAACAATCAACGTCCTCTAACACTATATTAAATTTATAGGGTGGGTTAGTGGGAATGGAGAAGTACGCTCAGACACATTTACAAAAAGAAGTGAAGTATTTTCATTCTTGTGTTTGTGGTAGAATTCCGTGAGCACCTTGCATTCTAGAAGTGAAAAGAGAATCAAACCTAAATCCTAAAGGGATCCCCTAGACTTTTAACAAAATATTCTCATATATTACAATCCACATCCCACACAAATTTTAGTCCTACTGATCGGTGTAGGGGCTGAACCCGCTATCTCGGCATCAGCACACAAGCAGTTTAAGAGCGAGCATTCTTACCCATTTGGCCATGCTGACCTCCTTGGTGCAGAAGGAGTACAAGTGAGTCCAGGCTAGTGTTGGCCCAGAGCTGTGCTGGTCGGAAGGAATAATCACGATACTGTTGAGAAGGCCGGTCTTGGTAGAGCAGCTTGCAAACCCACTATGGTACAGCGTCTCCAATACTAAGTCTCCCACTACAAACACAGAAAGGTGATAGGATGTTGCTATTCAACAAGCCGGCCACAACTATACAGCAAGTATCAACACACAGTGAACCTCCTTAGCGCAGTTGTTAGCACACTGGCTTACTAGCTGGGTGATGATGTTTGAATCCCTATCGTGCTCAACATTTAAATCAAAAGGGCTTCCAAGTCGATCCAGCTTAACATGAGTAGCAGGAAATGTTATGGAGAGTAAAGGCGGTCGGCGTGATATTGTCCAAACCACCTATAGAAGAGCCAATTAATCTATAAAATAAGCAGGTAACACCACATACTCAGTACGTCACAATGCATGAGAAAGTGTTCCTTACCTTACATCTACTCAACGACCTCAGAGTCAAGACAAAATCACATCCACTTCATAGTGAAATTAAGAAGATGAGTAGTAGGTTAAAAACAAGAAAGTTGTGGATTTGTCAAGCCGAAGACATTCTTCAACAGATGTTTCACTTGAGGACTTAGAACCCAGAGGTCCCGGGTTCAAATCCCGGATGAGTCCCCCTATGTCAAGGAGAGTAAATAGGAGTAAATACCAGTGTCAACAGAGTTCTTTAAGTCCTTTTCAATTTGCATCCAACTAGATAGAACATGCAGACAAGAAAATTCGGCTGATGTGGAGGCGGAAGTTCTGGCGTTGGTCTTCGAAAATACTTTAGAGGGTGATGCTGTAATTTACACAGATGGGTCAGTCGTTCGACACGTGAGAAGTTCATCGGCTCGGAATGGAAGGAGAATTTTGAATGAAAATTCTGGTGCTTTTGCCTTGACCACAAGTAGTCTGACTATGGAAGCCATGGGTTAAGTAAAGCGATAACATGGCTCGAGACACAGACCTTCACTCGGGCATGTTTCCTTTAGTGACCCAATGAGTATGGCTGAGTGGTCTCGAGGTATGGTGTCCGCCTCGAGTGCTGGGGGTCCCTGGTTCAAGTCCCGGTGAGGACCGGGATTTTTTCACGTGGACGTCCAGTAATAAAATTTCCCCTGGTCTCTGGGTAGTGAGATCGGACGCCTGTGTGTATTGTTGAGCACGTAAAAAATCCCTTGGCAGTTTGAAATCGAAAAAGAGTAGCCTAACGACGCTGCCCGGGCAAAAAAATTTCGAGTTAAAAATCTACCCAAAGTATTTCAGGATCCTCGCCGATGCTACGGAGTTCGTGCGTTGAACTGAGTTTCTCCAGACTCAGGTTTTAGTTAGGAGGAAAACGGAGCGCTTATGGGTTACACCCGTGTGCCGTGATGTTGATCCATCGACTAAACTAAACTAAACTAAACTAATGAGTATGTTCAGGAAGATAGAGATGGGTTGGGTCTAAAACAGTGGTTGTTGTCTCTTGAGCTGTCACGGCTGGCAAATATTAGTTTCATTTTCATGACAGGGGATGCGGGTGTACAAGGAGATGAGCAGGCTGACAGGCATGCAAGTGAGGCTACTGTAGAGGACGGACAAGCCATGGACCAGGCTGAAATACTGAATGCTCTAAGAGAAGTAATTAGTTTGCGATAACCAAGTGATGACTGAATACATGGTCAGATTGCGAGAAAAGCGCGGTAAAAGGGGTGTAGAAAACAAAAACACTATACAGGAAGCAAAGAAAATTAATAAACCAACACAAAACTGGTTTCGTTAGCCATTACATGCTGCCGGATTTTCTGAGGAGGGGATCCGAGCAGTTATGGAGTGAATGGTTCGATGTGCAATGAGGATGATCTGTCGACTAACTAACTAACTAACTAACTAACTAACTAACTAACTAACTAACTAATCTACCCAAGGAAATATCTATTACGCAATATAGTGACATTGATAACCGTTATGTTTTAATTTCAGAATATCAATGTGCGCTACCCGCACACAAGAATCTCTGATGTCAATGATTGACCTAATGAGTCAATTGTCCGCCATGCGGGCGTATGGATACCAGCCCATCTATAATAAGGGTGTCTCTAATGAAGGTATACTCACAACTGTCTGCATGTATGGCTACATATAAATGTGTCCCGAGGCAGTTTCTTGGTCTGAATCTGTGATGTGATAGGGTCTCACATTGTTTAAGACAGAATACACGTTTGAATATATGGCCAATCTTCCCCTCCCTTTCGCAGGTGATGAGTACTGGCGTCAAACCCGCGCTCGTGTGCACACTACATTAATTATCATCATCTTCCATTTATTCACCCAAGCATTATGGGGAGGAATAGTTGGCTCTCTAGAGCTCGATGGGTGGCACTGGATAATGTGTTTGATGTCGTCAATCCATCTTCTTCTCGCGCTTCCCCTTGCTCTCGTAGCCGAACTTTGATGTAGGGCTAGCGCTGATAGTTGAAAGTGTATCATTCTAACCAGAAGACCAAACCATTTGATCTTCTTACTTTCCATAAATGTGGCACAAGGTGTTGATCCCACTGTCTGTATGATAATATCATTTCTTATTTGGTCTCATTACGTTACCAGCACAATTCGCCGTCAGCTTCGCGAACGCTACAGTCGGTCTTCTCGTATAGTTTTCCTTATACCATATTATCATTAATGTTAAAGGGTTAGCGGCAAAATGATCGACTTCCTTGAGGTTCTAACTTGTATAGCTCGGTTTTTTTTTTCTCCATAGAGCGGCATGCCGAGATCATAGCACAAAGCACGAATTCCGTGGCTTTAGAGTCTCCAAGAAACCTGTACTCCAATGACGGAATCCGAAAACGAATAAGCTGTGTCGAACCCTGGGGTACAGTGACGGGAATATATAACCATGCCCTGCTGGGGATTTTACCCGGAGAATTGTCGTGCATATTAGCGAGTCGTTCCTATTGTCATGTAAAATATTGAGTCATTGCCAATGTCATGCATATTATCGAGTCATTCTCATTGTCATGCAGACAACCAAGTCAAGAGCTGCGGGAGTAACTGTGAGAGATATTATTTGGAATGAGGAAATTAGAGGGAGGCTAGGTCTGAAAAAAATTCATGTAGTTTATTAAAGAAGAACAGTTTAAATGGTTTGTCTCCCTCACAGGAATTCCCTGGTACCATCTGCCACAAAGAGCCACATTGAAGAAATATAATGGATACAGAACAAGGGCAAGACTACGTAAAAGATAATGTGATGGTATCAAGAACAACTTTAGAGAAATTTATACAAAGAGCATTAGAAAAACGCATAAAAGATCCTTACAATTCCCCGCCCCCTTTCCTTCCAGCAAACATTGAGATAAATAGAGAAAGAGAAAACAAATAGAGTATGAAAAAGCAGAAGAGATTTCGTAACTGGCGAATGCTGGGATCGTTTCTATTTTCCCGGCTGAGGAATAATGGCCGCTTGCTCAAGCAGATGACACGCCGTGTACAGGCTGGGATTGTTGTTCAAAATCCCCACACCGACTGTACATAGATCACACATCACATTATGTGTGATACGGTCAATCTGACCACTCGGCCATAAATTAGAGAAAAACTAAGTCAAGAACACTTTTACAAGCCTAGAAGCGTACAGGGTATTTAATATGTGCTCAATACTTTTGTTGGTCAGTTGGCACCCGATGGTAGATGCGGTCAATTTCGTGCCTGCGTCGTCACTTTCCGGAACATTTCCTGGTACTTATTTTAGGCTACCCATGACGGTCAAGACAGTACGTGGGATTACGAATTGCGTTCGCGACCCCTACGCTACAGAGCGGGCAATGTTCTGCAAAGGATCTTCTATGTCATAATGCATTGCATACATAATCAACAATTCTGTATGTACCTGATTGGTGTTGAAGTTGCTGCTTGACAAATCGTGGATAAATATTACTGTATTAAGACAACACTGGCATGCACTGCTAGACAGCAAACAAACGTTCAAGCAAGCTGGCATTATAGTGCGTTCACAAATGTTTGCCCCGTATAAAAATCTATAACTTAGTAACCAACTAAGGGAAAATTATAATATTTAGCAGTTAACCTTATCATTATGCACACCCAACAACAAAATTTTGTTCTGGATAGTGTACAGCAGATCTCAATGTTTGTATATATGTGGTATATAATTTACGTATATAATATTTACAACGAAGAAAGAAATATATGTTAATTAGGAAAGATTGGAGGTGGTGGAAAATTTCGAATGCCTTAGATAGAAATTAAACGACAACTATCAATTGCTCTTCAAAGACTAAAACAACTGAATAAATTATGGAGAGGGACAGATAGAGCTACAAAAATTAGATTTTTAAGAGCATGCATCTTTCCCATTGCAACATATGCCTGTGAGACCTGGACACTTACTAAACAGGCTGAACAGCGCATACATGAATTTGAATATAAATGTTATAGACGAGTTCTAAGAATATCTTGGGTAAAGAAAAGAACAAATACATCCATACTTCAAGAGCTGAATATTGAAGAGGGATGGCTTTTAAAGACGTTAAAACAAAGAAAATTGATATATTTTGGTCACAAAACATGATGACAGTTTGGAGAAATCAATAATGGAGTGGTATATGCCTGGAAAGAGAGGAAGAGGAAGGCCAACGAGAAGATGGGTGCAGGATGTGGCATTGATCTCCAAATGGGTGTATCGGACGCGGGACATCTTGCTTGTGATCGAGAGGTTGTCCGGAAGGTTGTTATGGGAGAGAGGTTCTGCAAAGGTCATGCTATTGAATTAATTAATTAATATAATTTACCGGTCAGAGATGAAATGTATATTATGAAATGCATTACATCTTCATTTGGAAACATCAGTGTACAATAATGAATATTCTCCGTGGTGGACTCGAATATCCTTATGAGAAGCACGTCACAAAGTGGAAGGGAACTGTTCACAGGTGACCCGGATTGACATGCATTATTGTAAAATAAGTTTGTTAGCGTGAATTCAATACATTCTTCAATTGCTGCTAAACCTATCTTAGACATATTCCTTGGGTGGGAGTAAATATAGGACGGTAGGAAATATTCCATAACGACGCAACAGATTCTTTTCAAAAAATTTAACGTGAATGAGAGAAACGTTTGTGAACTCATTATAACACATGTGCTCTTGGTGGTATGATTACTCACATGCATTATGTTATTAACAAATGCTATCATTTATGTTCTCAGCGCTCTTCTACGCTTTCAAGGGTGTCATCGAGATGTCTTTTTTGTCACAGAAACACTTGGATAAACTGAAGTTCTCCAGTTCCATGTGTAATATATTTTAATTGTTATTGTCACTTCATATAATTAAAAAAAAATAAGAAGTGACAGAGTAGTTTTCTGCTATAGGTCTGTGATGTGGTATGGTCAGCACAATTTCGTAGACCTGAATGCACCAATTCCTCCACGTTGCACTGCCTTATAGGAACACAGGTTCTATATATAACATTTTAGCACTCTCTTTCTTACATTCAATGATTGTGGCCTATGCAATAAGTCACTGTCTATTAATGTAAGAAAGAGAGTGCTGAAATGCTATATATAGAACCTGTTTTGCTGGTGACAATGAATCTTCGAATGTAAATGAATAGATTAGGAAGAATTTGGAAGCAACAGAGATGTGGCTTCTGAGACGATTGTTGTGAATTCCTTGGACTGCCAGAGTAACTAACAGCGACTAATGAAACTAATGACTAATGAAAGAAGCTAATGAAACTAAAACATTATATTCAACAGTAAGAAAGAGACAAAAACCTTTCTTTGGTCATGTGATGAGAAGAGAGGCACTGGAAAACATCCCGACTACTGGAAAGATCAAGAAGAAGAGAGGCAGAGGCAGACTTAGAGAAATAATATTGGATGGATTGAGATGGTGGCATGGGAGAATATCATCAGTAGAGTTGATCCACAACATCAAAGACGGAGATCTGCGGAGAGACATTAACGCCTTCGCCAGCTGGCAAGGCACTTGAGGATGATGAATGCACGGAGGGATACGTTTCCAATCTTTCTGTCACGTAACAGACAACGAGCCCAGCGTCAACCTCTCGTCAAATTTGCCAGTGCGCCCATATTTTATATCACTGACGTAATAATATTATCCATTAGTTTTCCCACTTTCTAGTACCAAATATGTTATGAAACTAATTATTTTAACACTTTCTAATATTAAATACGGTATGAAATTAATTAATTTCACACTTTCTAGTCCTAAATACGGTGTGAAACTAATTATTTTCACACTTTTAAGTACTAAACACGTTGTGAAACTAAATATTTCACACTTTCTAGTACAAAATACGTTATGAAACTAATTATTGTCACACTTTCTAATCCTAAATAATTCATGAAAATAATCGTTTTTCGCCCATCCTAAAGAAAAAATAAAGTAAATGACATTATTTTGCGACAAGTGCGGAAATTCCGATATCTAGGCACATTGATAACATTAGATAGAAGATGCATCACAGAGAATAGAATAGGACACAAACAAAACTGCATTATATCAAATGAAAAAGTTAGAAAAAGAGTTCTTGCATTTTACATGAAAATCAATTTTAACATCCGGCTGCGAATCATCGACAATTAATAAACAGGCTACAAAATACCTGGAGGCCTTGGATATGTAATTTTATAAAAGAATGTTGAAAATTAAATGGACAGCGTCGTCGTCATTCGCACTGCGAGCGCTAACAAGTCAAGTCGCATTATTCTGTCAAGAAGCCTGATACGCGGGAAAATGTCACGTTGAAAGTCCAACAACAAGAAACACACCGCGGCCAAAATGTGCAGCGTGGGAGCCGACAACAAGAAAAAGAACGTGGAGAACCCACCTGCTAGCCGCATCAAAGAGCCTGATAGTACAGCTATTACTGAAGCTACCGCGAGGGAGAAGACTGGCAACCCAACACAGTCAAGAACCAAGACAGCAGAGAAGGAGGAGAAAGACACCAGAGTTGGAAACACCGACTCAAAAACAGTCCGATGGGTTGTCAAGCGGATCCAAGTGGAGCTGACAGATGAAGAAATCCTGAAGCAGCTACGAGAACAGAATCTTCACATCCGATTCTTGAAGGCGGAGCGGCTTCTCACCTACTCCAAGATACCTACAAACTTGGCGGTGGTGACATCGGAGGTCAGCGAGATGCTGACCACAGTATCAATCAACGAGAGAATGCAGCAGCCAGAGGGATTCATCCCAAGAATCACTCAATGTTCCAGATGTCAGAGGGCCGGCCACAGCAGAGCAATATGGCGCAGTAACACAGAAATCTGCCTTTACTGCGCCGATCACCAGCCTTCAAGGATTGTCCGCTGGCCAAGCTGGACACGGACTTCCGAGCACCCAACAACAAAAGAAAGTGCGCCAACTGCCTGGGCAAACATGGAGCAAGATACTTGGGCTGTCCGTACCTCCAAAGACACAGAGACGTGTTAATTAAAGATCGCCATCAACACCAAGACGCCATATAAGGAAGCAATGCGGCGGTGCAGGACAGCCACGGGCATCTCGCAAGATGAAAGAGCACAACTACAAAGCCAGATAGACGAGTTACAGAAACAAGTCAAGGCACTGCTGACGCCTAACCCGATCAGCGACAACGAGAATCTACGGGCCGAAATAAAGGAGATCCAGCAAAACATCAAGCGAGAAGTGGAACAGATGACAGCGTTGAAGCAGGATAACGAAGAAATACTACGTACCATAATAGCGGAGAGAGAGCGGCTAAATGCTGAAACGAAATCAACTCAAAACAAAATAACAGAAGCCATGCAAGAAACCACAAAGAAGCCGCAAGAAACCCAACAAAAAACCTAGCCGGAGCCGCAAGATAAAACCAGCAGCCGAACCACGACGCCCGAAACATCCAAGGGGAAATCAACATCCCGCCATACAGACGAAGAAAGGCAAGATGAGGAATCCTTCGACGTTGACAAGTGGTTTGCACAGGAACCTACCCAGGAGGAAATGGAGGAGCACATAGAAGCAGAAAAGAAACGGGCAAGGCAAGAGGAACTCAGGCACGAGGAATACATTAGGAGACAGGAAGCAAAAGGAAAGAAGGTGAAGAAACTCAAGGGGAAACCCACAGAATACCCGGAGATAATCTCTGACTATGATACCGGCATTGAGTACTATATCGAGGACGGAGAGATCGTCCCATGGCTGACCACAGAGGAATCAGTCGAAAAACAGCAGGAACTTAAACTCAAAGTAAAAGAAAGCGCAAGGAGGTAAATAACATCGAAAAGCTTCTACGAGCAATACACAGAACAAGAGGAAGAAATACCAAATAAAAATTCCTTTTAAGGACTGCAACCAGTCAAGCCAGGAGCCTGCGCCAACAAAGAAAACAACAAGAGAAAACATGCACAAAGGACAGCCCCCGACCGATCCCCCAGCTTACGATGCATGGAGTGGGATAACGAAAAGTCCTTATAAGGACTGCAGCCAGTCAAGCCAAACGAACCAGGAGCCTACACCAACAAAGAAAACAACAAGAACAGACGAGCATAAAGGATAGCCGCCGACCGATCCCCCAGCTGACGTCACAGACACAAACGATACATAATCAGTCCGAGATAGGACACACAAGACAAACATTAGGGTGAATAAACCCACATAAACCACGGACCTCAACAATAACCACAGCTGATGAAGCAGGTTGAACGAGGTCGAATTTGGAATTTTTGTTTTTGAGAATTGGAATTGGAATTGGCAATGGACAGCCAACATGAGCAAACATGTCATCTTGAGGGAAGCTGAGTCGCAAAGACAACTTATCACAAACATCATAAAGAAACAGTTATCATTTTTTTTCCCACATTGTGAGAAGACAAAAACTGGAAAATGTTGTGGCAACCAGACAGATTTGCGGAAAGAAAGATAGAGGAAGACAGCGTGAGAAAATTCTTGACAATCTTGTGTCGTGGGACGGAAGGGAGTCAACGCACGAATTAATCCGTGACGTCGGAGATAGCAATTTGTAGAGAGGCATGATCGCTCACACCAGCCGGCAAGGCGCTGGATGATGATGATGATGAAAGAAATGTATTTGATGAAAATAGTTTTAATATAATCATGTCTTAAACTTAACTTCGTTTAGTCCCATACAACTCGTGATATGTGATTGTTTACCCGCCGGATTAATAAAAGTAATGTGTATTTCTTCCCCCTTTCCCCACCCAATTTATTAAATATACAAGGTCAAATACCGTGAAAAGACACATAAGTTAGTTGCATATCCTTGTTTATGAAATCCGAATCAACACAAAATATAAGCAAAAAGCTCGATGAAAAAAGGGGGCGGGGGGAACCCCATACTTACACACACAGAGAGAGAGAGAGAGAGAGAGAGAGAGAGAGAGAGAGAGAGAGAGAGAGATTCGGTGGTGGGTGAGGAGTCTTGTTGTGTTGCTTACCTCACCTTCAAGTGTTGCAGCTTAATGACAATGTCTCACAGCCCGAGGTACTGTCGAATCCAGCAGTATCATGGAGATATCTAACTGCATTCATGCTGTCTGTTAGGTTCATTGATGGACCTTTCACTATCGTTACCACATAAGCCAAGTATGTGTCTTTTCTCCTGCTCCTTGGCGAAGGCGTTACGGACACAGATAGTGATCACGCATACCCGCGTTCGAAACATCTGCGCGCGATTTGGCAGCAGACCACGTTGCTTTGGTTTTTTACGAAATGGTACGGGTGTCGGTCGTTCAGAAACTAATGGCAAACTACTGAACATAAACTTGCCAAGAGATCAAGAGCTTTACAATTAATGTACAGAGCTTTACACATTTTTACAACCAAAGTGTACAAAGCTCTACATGATTTTACAACTAAGATGTACAGAGCTTTACACATTTTTACAACCAAAGTGTACAAAGCTCTACATGATTTTACGACTAAGATGTACAGAGCTTTACACATTTTTACAACCAAAGTGTACAAAGCTCTACATGAGTTTACAACTAAGATGTACAGAGCTTTACACATTTTTACAACCAAAGTGTACAAAGCTCTACATGATTTTACAACTAAGATGTACAGAGCTTTACACATTTTTACAACCAAAGTGTACAAAGCTCTACATGATTTTACAACTAAGATGTACAGAGCTTTATACATCTTTACGACTAAGATGTACAGAGCTCTACAAAGCTGAGGTTAGGATTGCTGGTGGTGAGCTGGTTGAGGGCTTATACCTCAATGGGAGTAACGGGTGAAAGAAACATATACTGTATTCATTAGTTAGTTAGTCGCGGTTCCTAACTCACAGCAACGGGTCGTCCCCATTATGCTACGTTCCTGTGCCAGTGAATATCACACAAAATGTTCCTCACTGTCCCATGTGAAAAGAGGAATAGACAAGAGTCTCGACAAACCAATAGCCTACAAAGATATACTGTCCATAATGCCGCAACCAGAATGACAACACAAAAGTCCTTCACGAAAATTAGTTCATCGTCGATGGAATCGGCAGTCACCAGAAAGACTTCATTGACCTGGGTTTTATCCCATATAGCTCGGTCTCTTTCCGCAGGGCGACCCACCGAAAGCGCCGCACAAAACACGAACTCCGTAGCTCCAGCGACGACCCCCAGGAGTCTCCGAACAAAAATGCACTCACGAACCTATAAGGTAAACCAGTCAATTCAGTAACAGCCAGCCGCCATCGTTCCGAACATGCAGTTCACGCTACAAACAACCGTGGTGGACAGATGTAACAGCATTCCACGCGAAATTCACAGCTCACAGTGTCGCTTCACACACTCACTCAGTAGCAGGGCGACGTAACCATGTCTACCAGTCCACTACCAGTCCAACATAAGGAAAATGCGAATGCAAACTGTAGCCACAAGCATAAATACTCCACAGGCCTTAACGGTTTAAATGCCTATCGGCAATGTCTGGGACTGGAAGTCCATACTGTATTCATTATTCCTAGACAGGCTGTCTACATTTAATGTTTATCACGCTGACATTTACTGTTCTATGACGATGCCAAATATTCGTTTTGGTTGTTTTAGACGATGACGAGGCTACAATGTTGGAAAACGCTTTGAGCAAAATGGTGATTATTCCATTTGCTTTAGTCGTGGATCTGTGGCGCTGGGGAGTGTTCAATGGAAGCATCACGCCTGAGAATTATAATAAAGAATGGTGGCGTCTACTGTAAGTATTCTTGCTTGAGTTTACTCTTGTCCACCCTTTCTTGAGTTATTGAGTTACATTTATTTAAGGTAATTAGCTATTATATTTGAAGTACATTAGCGTGTGTTGACGTACAGTAGCGTGTGTTGAAGTACGGTATCTTGTGTTGAAGTACAGTATCGTGTGTTGTGGTACGATAGTGTGTGTTGAAGTACAGAAACGTGTGTTAAAGTACGGTAGCGTGTGTTGTGGTACGGTAGCGTGTGTTGAAGTACAGTAGCGAGTGTTGAAGTACAGAAACGTGTGTTGAAGTACAGTAGCGTGTGTTGAGGTACGGTAGCGTGTGTTGATGTACAGTAGCGAGTGTTGAAGTATAGTAGCATGTGTTGAAGTGCAGTAACGTGTGTTGAAGTACAGTAGCGTGTGTTGTGGTACGGTGGCGTGTGTTGAAGTACAGTAGCGTGTGCTGAAGTACAGTAGCGTGTTTTGAAGTACAATAGCTTATTTTGAAGTACTGTAGCGTGTGATGAAGTACGGTAGTGTGTGTTGAAGTGCAATAGCATCTGTTGAAGTATAATATAGTCTGTTGTTGTTTTTTTTTTTTTTTTGCCCCAATATAAACATCCATATCTCAGTAACCAACTGAGGGAAGATTATGAGATTTAGTATATAACCTTATCATTATGTCCACCCAACAAAAAATGTTTTGTTCCGGAGATGTTACAGCAGATTTCAAAGTTTGTTTATTTGCGGTATATAATTTACGGGTCTGAGATAAAATTCATAATTTTAAATGTTTTACAGCATAGCCAGCCAATCAGCGCTCAGTGTTGAATATTCTACGTTTTTCACGGGATTGGCCTTATGCCAACTCCCCGTGTTGTTTAAACTAGGACTGTTCATTCAGAGGTGTCTCAAAATGTGGGTTATTTCATGAAACCTGATTAATATGTTGATTTTTTATTTAAATCTTACCGCTTATCGCTAACATTGAAATGTGTGAATATTTTTTAATGGGAGTGAATGCGAAATTATACACTTCAAAGAATCGCTATGAAGTTGTACACATATTTTTGTCAAGGAGCTGATCGCAGGAAACTGTTTTATACTATTACAAATCCCGAAAAAGAACAATGCATGTATTGGGTTTGAGTAAACGAGCATTTCGTCGATGGGTGCAAGAATATGGAATTAAACCACCACGCAATAACCAAACGGTAGATAGAAAGATTATTGTAGACAGCTTTGACAAAGATGTCATAAGGCGAGCTATTATAAAAATGCTTTAAACAGTCGCTTGATATACGACAGAGTCGACTTTATTGCACCGGGTTCTATCCCATATGGCTCGGTCTCTTTCCGCAGCGCGGAAAGCATCGCACAAAGCACGAACTTCGCAGTGCCAAGCCGTAAGTCCTCCTTCACTGTGTTTTGCCATGGAGATATCATATAATCGAACTTACGGAAAGGTACTGGCTCCTTAAAATTGGAGTGACGATAACAGCCAACAACTCTATGGTGAACTTTGAAAAACAACTTAAATAGGATAGTTCAAGGAACTAACACCGCTTTATTACGGCAGTTGACAAATCTGATACATCTTACAGTGTAATAATTAGCGCATCTGTTTTTGCCAGATTGGCATCTAATATCATCATACACCAGGTGATTTACCCCAACTTGTCCAACGTTCGCCTGGTCGTCACTAAATATTACTTGTCCTTCATCTGTTCACTCAGGCCGTCCTTGCTGTCATCTTCTTCCGGTTCTGTCTAGATTCGGCCCATCGTTCTTGAATCCATGGCGTTCCCAAGATATGCTTCTAGCTGTTGTTCACTTGGAGTCCACTGCTAGCCTTCAAATCATCCAATAGCCACACCAAGTTGTTCCCAAATTCCAGCGCATGACCGCTCATATTGATCTCCGCACAACGTAAGTTTTTGTTGTCACGTTAGCGTTGGTGTGACGTATATCCCTAAGTTTTCTTGCAGTGTTTCCTTTGAGAGTTCTTTATCTTCTTTCTATGGCGAAATCTAGCACCTGCTATGTGGCACGCGGCTCTAGCGACGACCCACAGAAGTCTCCGAAAAATTTAACTCGTGAACCGAAGGATGCGGACCGGAATCGAACCCACTACCTTTGGAGGCCGAGTCAAAAGGCTTGACCAATTCGCCACGGAGACTCCTAAAATTATAACAATTTTGGATTTTATATCCAGGATTATCCAGCATTATAAAAATGCTAAATGCCAAAGAAACAGTGACTGTAAGAAAACTTAGGGTTTGGTTCAGAAAGAACAATAACATAGAGCTATCCAAAACAACTTTGTGGAAAATTATAAGGACATTATCTTCACTATTTGAAAGTACAAGGGTGGTGGAAATAATCTTTGCGAGCAACCGCTTTTAGGAGCCATGAGAAGCAGATACCTACGTGAAATAAGGGAAACGTGCAAAGAAAATTATGGCATAGTGTGTTTGGATGAAATGTGGAACAATGCGCACCACAAAAGTGACAAAGAATGGCAATCAGTGGATGGACAGATAAAGCGATATGTGCCCAGTAGTATAGGACAACTTTTGGTCATGGCCCATGCTGGTAATACGCACAATGGCTTACAACAGAATGCTGGGCTCGTGTTCGTATCAAAGCATACAGACAATAGGGATTATCATAATAAGATGAATGGTAATGTATTTAGAGATTGGCTCGAGAATACTGTGCTTCCATCCCTAGATAGACAGTCGTGTCCAATTATGGACAATGCATGATATCAATGTTGTTGCTCAAGAAGACAATATACCTACAGCATCGAGTACAAAGGGAGCAATAAAGATATGACTCCGGATGGAAAACATACCATTTCCAGGAACGTATTTCTAGCTAGAATTGTTGTCCCTTGTAAAACAGACGCCAAAAAGCAAGAAATATCAAATCGACAAGTTGATAGAAGAGCATCGTCATGGGTGCTTGAGACTTCCGCCGTACCATTCTCATTTTAACCCTATAGAACTTGTGTGGGCTAAAATTAAAGGACAGGTGGCAGCTGACAATACTATATTCAAATTGTCTGACGTCAGGGTACTAATCCAGTCCGCGCTATTAAATATTGATAAAAGTTACTGGAAAAATGTGAGGACCATGTGTTGAAAGAGGAAGAGTACTATTGGAGAAAGGATGGATTGAATTTTATGCAACCGAGAGCAGTCATCAACCTAATGGAATCGTCCGACACAGATTAAGGTCTGAGCAGATCGCAGACCTTAATCCACGTGCACGCTTACTGGGATATTTTGCTCCAAGTATTCAGACGAATTGCAAGCCCTAAACATTACAGCATTAGCACAATGTCAATGGCAACAGTTTGTATTCCACAGTGATGAATTTTCAATTCCGCAAACCCTCAGCCGTGACAAACAACTGTATTGAAAAAGAAACAACACACACTAAACGCATTGAATACCAACAGAAGATAATATTGCGGTGGAAACCGACATATTGTGGCATAACAAGAAACGTGAGAGCAAACACGTTGTCAAATTAGGGGACAACACATGTGCATACGAATCAATCTATCACGTGCATACGAATCAATCTATAAACTTCAATGAAAAGAGGGCCAACATCTTGGTCGTTAAGAAGAAAGTCCACTGCAAAGACACTGGCAACTATTTTCATAGTGCAAAACAGGTAATCATGTTCCGCCTCTGAACAGTAAACAGCAGAGTAGACAATCTTTCACGAAGACTCAAAGCGGGTCTGTCACCCATGTGTACGTGTGAACAAACTACACAGACAGCTAAACAGATCCTTAAAAATGGACACATGATGACTAAATTGCGGCATCATTTCTGGTCACTCCATACGCACATTAACGCACAGCTATTTGGAAGCTTTCGCGAACTCAATATAAAAAGCTAACACGAATACTTGTGTACACTTTATTAACCAGCAGCTGAAGAAACAAGAAGGAAATGAAAAATAAGGTAAGAAATATATTCCTTCTACTTTCCTGTCAATTTACAAATTATTTACCCCATGCCTCTGTAAATTCTCTGTCTTTACTATCCCTCTCGGGAATCTCCGTGGTGAAGTGGTCAAGCCGTCTGACTCGGGCTCCGAAGGTTGTATGTTCGATTCCGGGCCTCGTCCTTCATGTCACGAGTGCATTTTTTTGAAAATCCCGAGGGTCGTCGCTGGAGGTACGGAGTTCGCGCTTTGTGCAACGCTTTCCGCGCTGCGGAAAGAAACTGAGCCATATGGGATAAAAACCCGGTGCAATGCAGCCGACCCTGTCGATTTTAAGCTACTTCTTTCATTGCACCCACTTCCATACGAATCTGGATACGCCTTGTGCGTCATCTGAATTGGCGGGGCTTTCATTACTGTAAACATAAATTTGTTAGAGAGAAATCACTAGTTTTTCAGTAAAACATCAAAGAAATGTCGCCGCTTTCGATGATTTAAGTTATTTTTGGACCTATCAAAGACATATTCCTTGGGTGGGGGTAAATAAAAGACAGCTGGAAAAATTTCATAACGATGCAACAGACAGTTTTCAAAATAAATGATCGTGAATGAAGGCATTCTTTTCGGGACATACTATAACATTTGTTGAAGTACGGTAGCATATGTTGAAGTTCAGTAGCGTGTGTTGAAGTGCAGTAGCGTGTGTGGCAGGACAGTAGCGTGTGGTGCAGTACAGTAGCGTGTGTTGATGTGCAGTAGCGTGTGGTTGAAGTACAGTAGCATGTGGTTACTGCAATGTTTCCCGACTGAAGCTCCCACTAATTTCAAGAAAAACTGGCAGAAATGTGTAACGATGGAATGTCTACATTCTCCTAAATTTGGCATGAAGGACTTTTGGTTTCGATGAACAACCCTCTGCGTTCAAAACAATGTATTCCTTTAGTGACTTTAAACAGAAGCAATAGGCTGCTCAAGATTTGAATACTATCAGTGGCTGTGTGGTTTGAGTATCTCAACTAAACTATAATTCATTTATAATCTTCACTCTGCAGTTTGCATCCGACGAGATACAACGAAATATGCCAGGCTATAAACTGTGCAACATATTGTTTGTAGATCTGTGTTTGAACTCTCTGTGTAATATATATATCGAATACTCAATGGCCAGCAGATGTCTTTCTGGGGAACATTAGCCTCCTTCCATTCCCCAGTCCCTTGGGTATTAAAAACGATAACTGAACAGCTAGTGGAGTATTAAACCTTACACAAACAAGGAAAGACAAAGGGAATCAGCAGATGTATATAAGAGGGGGCTTCAAATGAAAATCTTAAATGTGTGTGTGCGCGCGCGTGCGTGCGTGCGTGCGTGCGTGCGTGCGTGTGTGTGTGTGTGTGTGTGTGTGTGTGTGTGTGTGTGTGTGTGTGTGTGTGTGTGTGTGTGTGTGTGTGTGTGTGTGTGTGTGTGTGTGTGTGTGTGTGTGTGTGTGTGTGTGTGTGTGTGTGTGTGTGTGTGTGTGTGTGTGTGTGTGTGTGTGTGTGTGTGTGTGTGTGTGTGTGTGTGTGTGTGTGTGTGTGTGTGTGTGTGTGTGTGTGTGTGTGTGTGTGTGTGTGTGTGTGTGTGTGTGTGTGTGTGTGTGTGTGTGTGTGTGTGTGTGTGTGTGTGTGTGTGTGTGTGTGTGTGTGTGTGTGTGTGTGTGTGTGTGTGTGTGTGTGTGTGTGTGTGTGTGTGTGTGTGTGTGTGTGTGTGTGTGTGTGTGTGTGTGTGTGTGTGTGTGTGTGTGTGTGTGTGTGTGTGTGTGTGTGTGTGTGTGTGTGTGTGTGTGTGTGTGTGTGTGTGTGTGTGTGTGTGTGTGTGTGTGTGTGTGTGTGTGTGTGTGTGTGTGTGTGTGTGTGTGTGTGTGTGTGTGTGTGAATATATTCTGAAAAAGTAAAGAACAAATGTATAATTTTTCGATGGAGTCACCACTGTGTTCAATGCAAGTCCTCCAGTGCTAATAAAGTGCTTGGATTCCTGAACAAAATAATTATTTTGGTCTCTTGTGCAACGACTCAGGCATCACCTCCTGTATCTCTTCACAGATTTTCACGCTGTTTGTAGCGTTTTCTACCTCTTGCTGGCTTGTGTAGCGTTTTCTACCTCTTGCTGGCTTGTGTAGCGTTTTCTACCTCTTGCTGGCTTGTGTAGCGTTTTCTACCTCTTGCTGGCTTGTGTAGCGTTTTCTACCTCTTGCTGGCTTGTGTAGCGTTTTCTACCTCTTGCTGGCTTGTGTAGCGTTTTCTACCTCTTGCTGGCTTGTGTAGCGTTTTCTACCTCTTGCTGGCTTGTGTAGCGTTTTCTACCTCTTGCTGGCTTGTGTAGCGTTTTCTACCTCTTGCTGGCTTGTGTAGCGTTTTCTACCTCTTGCTGGCTTGTGTAGCGTTTTCTACCTCTTGCTGGCTTGTCTTTAACCTTACCCTCCAGTATGGTTTTTATAAGAGTGTCATGTCTTTTAAGGTTGCCGAAATATACTGAACAAATACTGAAGAGTATTAAAATTGCATTGGACCAAACCGAGAGCAAACAGATGTGTCCAACAAGAAATCAGTACTGAAGAAGAATGATTACTAACAGAAGTACAGTTCGTGCAAGATGAAATATTTCTGGCATGAAAACAAACAACGGCGTCTGGGAACGTTTACTTCTGAGGGAATTGTATCAGGGAAGCTGAGAGGGAAAGAAAGACCACAGTGCAGATGGGCTTAGAATGTGTTAGAATATGCAGGATATGTGACTTATGATTCGGATTGTCAATATGAAGAAGCTAGTCGTTAGTAGTAAGTCGCGGTTCCAACTTCACGGCAAAGGGTCACTCCATAACGCTCCGTTTCTATGCCAGTGATATCACACAAAATGCTCCTCACTATTCTATGTGAAAAATGGAACAGACAGCAGTCCAGAAAAACCAAGAGCACGCACATGCATTCATGCACAAGGCCGTTGCCAGAATGCCAACAAAACGTTCCTCCGCTGAAATTACAGTTCATTGCCGATGATCGGTTGTCACTAGAAAAGCAGCGGTTCAAAAAGTCTGTGTGGTTTCTTTGATTTGCATCCCAAATTATAAAGAAAACTTCACAGTGCGATGCATTGTTCAAAATATCACATTGTTTCGTTTTTTCACATTTTTCACTTCCGGTCGCCAGCATGGTGGTTTTGCATTGATCCGTTAAGGCCTGTGGCGTGTTTATGCTTGTGGCTACGGTTTGCAATCGCATTTTCCTCATGTTGGACTAGTAGTATATGATTCCGTCGCCCTGCTACTGAGTCAAGTGGTCGCCATGCTACTGAGTCACGTGGGCGACACCATGAGCTGTGAAGTTCACGTGGAATGCTTTTACATCTGTCCTGTACAGTGAACTGCATGTTCGGAACAAAGGCTACCAGCGGTTGCTGAATTGACTGTTTTGCCCTTTCAGTTCACGAGTGCATTTTTGGGAGACTCCCGGGAGTCGGTACTGAAGCTGCGGAGTTCGTGCTTTGTGCGACACTTTCGGTGGGTCGCCCTGCGGTAAGAGACCGAGTCATTTGAGAAAACCCGGGTCAATGAGGTCTTGCTGGTGACTGCCGAGTCCATCGACGATGAACTGTGGTATTCGTGGATGAATTTTGTGTTGGCATTCTGACGGCGGCATTATGCACAGTGTGCCTGTGCGGGCTGTTGGATTGCCGAGACTCCTGGCTATTCCACTTTTCACATTGGACAGTGGGGAGCATTTTGTGTGATATTCGCTGGCATGGGAATAGAGCATAATGGGGGACGATCCGTTGCTGTGAAGTTGGAACCTCGACTAACTAACTAACTAACTAACTAACTAACTAACTAACTAACTAACTAACTAACTAACTAACTAACTAACTGACTGATTGACTGACCGACTAACCGACTAACCGACTAACCAACTAACCAACAAACCAACGAACCAACGAACCAACGAACTAACTAACTAACTAACTAACATTGTTTATTGCATGTGAGCCAATAAAACATCTTGACGGGCCCAAAACACTCTAGTACACACAATCTTCATTACTTATAGAGAAACCTTAAATTACTTGGTAGCAGTTGAAGAAAGATGAGGAGCGGCTTGCCGAGCAGCTAGAATGCCGGATTCTCTTTCGGGAGACCCGGGTTAGAATCCTCGGTAAAGAGTGGAGTTTTTTGTTTGTTTTTTTGTCGGGGGCAAAAAGAAAACTCTAGCCTGCACAGTTCGCTGCGACTGCACTAGCCAGGCGGCCTTAATTCCTCAGACTCAAGACACTCCCCCCCCCCCCCCCTGCAATACACCGCAAGGTACTATAGGCAGTAAATGACAGACAGTTTAAGAAAGTTGTCATATACAGTTTGGTTAATTCAGGAGACAATTGAGCTACTAGGCTGGTAATATTTTCAAAATTCAGTCTACAGTTCTGAAATTAATCCATAGTGATGTTTGTCTGTATGGTCATCTAAAAGCTCAATCAGAGGTTACAATTTTCACGAATGAAGATAATGAACATCAGGTGCGAATATCGCTGAGAGAGCAGAGCTCGTACTACCATACCGCAGTATTTGAAACATTGATATAGAGATGTGATAAGTGTATCATCGTTAGTGAAGAGCATGTTTCGAAATAAAAGAGAAATAAACGTGCATTAATTAACATGGTAATATTCGTTTTTTTTTTTAAACATATTCATTTCAATCGTCCGTATATATTAAATTAAACCATATTTGCTGACTTCCCCATGTAAATTTGTTTTTTTTTTTTTTTTTTTTTTTTGTATCTTAAATTAATTTAGGACTGTAAATTGTATATACCTGAAGAAACATCCAGAGAAGCAACAAGTACATAGCTCATCAGTTTCAAAGACATCCACGATTCCCAATAGATCTGTATCATTATTTGTGGAACTAATATAACGATTCTGTACATTACTCTCAGGTGTAAGTACGCCGGTATATCTCCGCCTGCCGACAGATCAGAAAACGATTTTGACATGGGGTCAGTGCCAGAAATATTTCAGGATAAGCCATACATCACGTGCGTATTTCTTTGATGTTAATATGCTCGTTTCTTATCCTCATAATATACAATCATCTGTACTATATTTTGTTAGAAGGACGTTAGGATAGTTATTGTTAAATTCCATCTACAAACCTGGCCACTCATACGGACTGATTGTTTGGAGGATATGACAGTGATGGAGGCCGGGAGGGTAATGGATGAGCTTATCATCATCGACGCCATAAGAGACACATGACGAACTCATGTCTTTAAATATACTTGGGAATCTATTTTCTTGTCCAGAATTAGCTCGATGGAGTAACACGGAAAGTTGCTGTGCATAACCATTTTTCACAAGCATTTAATTAATCAACGCAGAACTGTTGGGATTAGTCGCTTTACGCTGGCGGGAAAGAAACAATATAATATTCGTCAAGTGCCATGCCAAAAGGCGTGGGCGGTCATGGTTCGCCATTTGACACGGTCACCAAAGTCTCGAATCAGGTAAGTTTTCTTGTCCCGACCATGCCATACTGCCAAACCATCAAAGTATTTATCCATTTGGTTTCCTCTTGCTTCCTTCCCATCAAGCTTGCCAGATGTCACTAAATTATCAAGTCAATTTCTCCTCATAAAATGGCCAAAACATCTTGACTGTGTACGTCTAATTTCTCCAGTCAATCTCCGTTTTTCTTTTGTTTCTTGAAGGACTGTCTCATTCGATTTTCTGTCCGTCCATGATATTCTTTGCATTTTCTCAAAACAAAAAACACATTTCCTCCGCCATTAGATGTTTCTCGGCTGGTCTTTTGATGGTCCATCTTTCACACGCATACAACAATGTGGGTTCTATATAGCACTGTAACACTCTTTTTCTCCCTGCAATTGACAACATTTTGTTGGTAAGTATGTTTTCCATTTTGGAGAAGGCCACATTTGCCATGGAAATTCTTGATCTAATCTCCACAAGGCATCTTCCATCAGATGTTCCGATTGTTCCGAGATAGTTATACCGATTTACCTGTTTAAGAATATTTCCATTCACTTAGATGCTACAATGTGGTATTTCTTTCCTCTTGGAGACGACAATGTACTCTGTTTTCTTACAGTTCAGTTCCAAACCTAGTTTCTCACTGTGTATAATAACCGCTTCAACCAAATGTTATAGATCCTGCTCGTTGTCAGTGTGACAAATTAGATGATTGACAGAGGACCTAGTTAGTAGTGTTCTCTGGAGATATATCTTGAATAATAAATAACAAGATAAAGGATATGATTTAGCACGTTTTGTCTTGAGGTCACTCAAATGAGCTAATCATTCCCGCAATAGCCTTTTTGGAGAACCACTTTTCTTTGGCTCAAACCCCCACTGTGAGACCACTATGTATCTACACAGAAATTTATAAAAGAAGAAAAGGTTCCCTCAAGACCAAAAGGAGATCTGGACTCTTCGCCTCTGTACAACTGAGGATCCATCTCTCTCATTATAATGTTGCCAGTGTGCTATTCGTCCGTCACATTAGATCTTCCTTTCTTTATTTTGTCAGTGTGACCAATATCAGTTTTGTCCAATTACTTTGGGACTGTAGGATTCAGTTTTTGTAGACAAACTCAACAATAACTTACATTACATCTGTTGGACAAGACATCTACATGACAGTTTCTTGACAAAGTGGGACATACATTCACAAGGAATTGTGTACACCAGCCATTGTACAAGGCTTACATCATAAGAGATACTTGACAACATCTATACAAGACTTTTCACAATATGTATAATCAACCACAGCACTTAAGACAGTCACCAGAGACAACACCTGACAGCAACTGTACAAGAAATTTACTGGGGACATGTACTTAAAACACTGGTTCAATAATACTGTTTATTGAGCTGATGGTGAGTCAAGTGATGATCCATGGTTCATCTTTCTGTCATGTCAACACCTCAACAGGTACATACAAAATGTACAAATATGCTAACATGCATGCAGATAAACATGATACCACACTCGGATCCCTCCTCCAACCAATAACCAAACTTTCCTCCTCCTCTCCTCTCTAATCACCACTACACCATTGACATTTATCCTTTCTTCTACTGTTAATGAGGGAAAACCAAGATAAGCCATAACCTGGGGCAAGCATAGGGACATTCTGCTCCACTGGTCTGTTTAATCCTTTTAGCACCAATGATGGGTGTTGGACAAGCTCAGGTTGCAGTTCTCCCCATGATGATTTTCCAAGTCAGACTAATTATTCCCTACTGTCACAGTTTTGAAGAAAAGTTACAGCCCTGTCTTTCACCGGTGAGTTGACTGTTTATGAAGTTGAGACTTAGGGCTTTGTTCTACTTTTCCTGTAGAGGAAGATCTAAGATACAAATATGTCCCAGTCTTCTTTCTCCTCAGTCTATCTCACTTACTTTACAAGTCTTCATTCTGAAAACACTGAGTGAGCACCAGGCTGGAGATTAACTAAGATAAGTCCTAGCCAAACAATCCATTGTCCCAGTCATTTCACCAGACCTCTTGAATGAGGTTAACCACCATAGACTTGTTGTTTAGTTCTCAGATGAGATATGATCGAATCAATGATCACTGTCCAGCTCACTATAGTTCTAATCATTGAAGTCCCCAGAACCATTTTTCTCCCTTATTTATATCCAGCTGTTTGAGAGCTGAGCTGAAAGCCTCTAAGAAATTCCCATATTGCGGGTTCTAGAAGATTTCACTTATAGAGAGTTGGTTCTGGATTCTGGGACTACTGGTTAGTTTTCCCAGATGATATATGGATGCCTCTCCACCATCTTGTTTGTTCTCTGTTGATATACAAAATGGCACAACATCTCTTTACATGTGTTAAAAGATAATGTTATCATACATCAACATACACAGATTTGAGATGGGGAGGTTCAGGTAGGGTGTTGACCAAACACACCTCTCCTGGTTGATAATGAAGTGTATTTCACTTTGATGTACTGTGGGTGATGTTTTATTATTCACCTTTATCTGTGGTAATCACAAGCTTATATGTGGAGACAGAGGTAGCTTACACAATTACAAGCATTTTAAGGTAAACAGCATAAGCAAGCATTGTGACATAGCAACATGGGACAGGCATTGTGAAGGGAAATGGAAAATAGGCATTTACACCTGCAATATGCAATAGGTATTAACTAATGGCATTTACCAAATTAGCAGCCCAAACATCACTTCCAATGGCTGTCATGTTGGTGCATGAATGTCCTATTCCATATACACTTACACAGCAATGCCAGACCTCACCCCTTTTCTCAGACAGACCTGGCTCACAGGTACATCATCTTCATCATCATCATGTGCTCTTTCCCCACTGAGTAATTTTCATGTCTACTACAGTCGGTAACAGAAGCTCAATTGCATAAGCAATTGTTCACATATGCACCAAAGCACATATGGGGAAAACATGTTTAGTCCTTGTAAATTTGCATGAGCCATACATTATATTCAGCCAACTAAGACACAGGTTCCCACACCTATAGTCCTTCTAGGAACTAGTTTATATGAACCTACCAACAGTAGAGGTACCCGTGTAATACTGCAGAGAGAAATGGTATTCTCTTGAGCGTAATCTAGCCACCAGGCCATCACATGAACTTTGCAATTCTGGCGTGCCATCACGTCCCGCCTACATATTGATATGAAGCATCTGTCTTTCTACTAATGTGAGAGGCTACTTATCAAAGCACCAGCTCATTCACTCCATTCTCGGCGTTTTACAAAGGAACTTGTACATGTTTACATCACTCATTCCAATTCAGACTGCCATATGTTAACTCGCGAGAGCAAAGGTACAGTTGATTTAAGAATGAGTCATCCTAGGCATGAAGGATGCACAAGGGGTTTGGGTTTGCGAATTTGCATGAGTGTACTATACATTCATCAAGCATACGCAACCAGTCACAACAAGAGATTGATATGCACTTGGAGTATACAGCGTGAATGACATGTCAAGGTTGAAGAAGCAGTATTCAGAACACTGGGGCACAGAAGTTCTGTTTTCACTTTTCACATTTTATTCATAAAATGCTCTTATATTCTTCTCTTTCATTCACTAGGCACAACTAAAACATTAAAGTATGTTTTAAAGTGGTACCTGTTGTCCAGAGAACAATATATTATATAATCTTTTAGGGCATTTTTGTCATCACGTCACAAAATAGCTACCGCACCGGATGGAATCTTGGCTCGAACTGCCAATTTTCAAATGTGGCCTAGCAAACAGCGCGGGCTGCCACCTATTAACCAATCAAAAGACAAGCGCATATACCGCTGCCCTCCCCCAACTCGTTCTGGAACATACTATTCCAAGAATCGTCCTTCTATCTGGAAACGCCGCTCAAATCGAGGTAGCTTACACAATTACAAGCATTTTAAGGTAAACAGCATAAGCAAGCATTGTGACATAGCAACATGGGACAGGCATTGTGAAGGGAAATGGAAAATAGGCATTTACACCTGCAATATGCAATAGGTATTAACTAATGGCATTTACCAAATTAGCAGCCCAAACATCACTTCCAATGGCTGTCATGTTGGTGCATGAATGTCCTATTCCATATACACTTACACAGCAATGCCAGACCTCACCCCTTTTCTCAGACAGACCTGGCTCACAGGTACATCATCTTCATCATCATCATGTGCTCTTTCCCCACTGAGTAATTTTCATGTCTACTACAGTCGGTAACAGAAGCTCAATTGCATAAGCAATTGTTCACATATGCACCAAAGCACATATGGGGAAAACATGTTTAGTCCTTGTAAATTTGCATGAGCCATACATTATATTCAGCCAACTAAGACACAGGTTCCCACACCTATAGTCCTTCTAGGAACTAGTTTATATGAACCTACCAACAGTAGAGGTACCCGTGTAATACTGCAGAGAGAAATGGTATTCTCTTGAGCGTAATCTAGCCACCAGGCCATCACATGAACTTTGCAATTCTGGCGTGCCATCACGTCCCGCCTACATATTGATATGAAGCATCTGTCTTTCTACTAATGTGAGAGGCTACTTATCAAAGCACCAGCTCATTCACTCCATTCTCGGCGTTTTACAAAGGAACTTGTACATGTTTACATCACTCATTCCAATTCAGACTGCCATATGTTAACTCGCGAGAGCAAAGGTACAGTTGATTTAAGAATGAGTCATCCTAGGCATGAAGGATGCACAAGGGGTTTGGGTTTGCGAATTTGCATGAGTGTACTATACATTCATCAAGCATACGCAACCAGTCACAACAAGAGATTGATATGCACTTGGAGTATACAGCGTGAATGACATGTCAAGGTTGAAGAAGCAGTATTCAGAACACTGGGGCACAGAAGTTCTGTTTTCACTTTTCACATTTTATTCATAAAATGCTCTTATATTCTTCTCTTTCATTCACTAGGCACAACTAAAACATTAAAGTATGTTTTAAAGTGGTACCTGTTGTCCAGAGAACAATATATTATATAATCTTTTAGGGCATTTTTGTCATCACGTCACAAAATAGCTACCGCACCGGATGGAATCTTGGCTCGAACTGCCAATTTTCAAATGTGGCCTAGCAAACAGCGCGGGCTGCCACCTATTAACCAATCAAAAGACAAGCGCATATACCGCTGCCCTCCCCCAACTCGTTCTGGAACATACTATTCCAAGAATCGTCCTTCTATCTGGAAACGCCGCTCAAATCGAAAGTATTTTTATGAATGTGTCGGGCTGGGAATGGGGAATTCTGATCCATCATGTTACAGTCAGCAATCAATGCCGTATCGTCTGCATTTCTTATATTATTGATGTTTTGTCCTACCAATGCAACTCCTTTCATATCCTCTAAATATCTCATGATATTTTCACTATAAAGGGAGAAAACATCTGGAGTCATTACACATCCCTGTCGGTCACCTCTGCTGATATTAAAAATAAAATTTTTTTGCGTATCCCTTACGGGACGTTGCAGTCAACACCAGCATTTTTCAGCTGCTGTTGATGTACTAGTCAAATGTTACGTTCAGTAGTTTACCACTGCTTTCTGAACGACCGGCTCCCATACCAGCACGTTATAACACAAAGCGACACGGTCTGCTGATATAACAAACGTATTAAAAGTCTAGAGCAGGGGTGGGCATACTACGGCCCGCGGGCTGCATGCGGCCCGCCAAGTGATTTTGTGCGACCCGCGAGGGCATTTAGAAATTTAAAAAAAATTAATTCGTTTTTAAGTTATTTTGTTGAATTTTACAAAATTTCATGTACCGTTATGATGAGTGTCAATAACAAACGTAAGATTGGAGATGAATGCCGCGTGTTTAATGATGAATGGACAACTAAGTACTGTTTTATAAAAGTAGGTAGCAAATCAGTTTGCTTGTTGTGTCGTGAGTCAGTGGCTGTCTTCAAGGAGTACAATTTAAAAAGCCATTATCAAACAAAACATTCTGATTTCGGATACAATTTAACGACCGAAGAGAAGGAAAGGAAATGCCTTGAGTTGGTGAAAAAATTTGGAGAAACAGCAAACTGTTTTCACTAAACAGTCTTCAATTCAAAATGCTGCAACCGAAGCTAGTCTTGTGCTGTCACACAGAATTGTAAAACACAACAAGCCATTTTCTGATGGCGAGTTCATCAAGGAATGTTTGCTAGATGCAGCATACGTTATGTGTCCAGTACAAAAAAAACCAGATTTGACAACATTACTTTATCAAGGAGAACTGTGGTCAGACGTGTTGACAAGATCAGTGACAATTTGATGCATAAACTTCAAGATGCAAGTAAACAATTTTTGTGGTACTCTCTTGCATTGGATGAGAGTACCGATGTACATGATACTGCCCAATTATTGATATTTATACGTGGAATAAATACTTCTTTCAAACTCACTGAAGAGTTACTGAATGTTGAGTCAATCAGAGACACAGTCACAGGCCATGATATATTCAATGCTGTTACTAACTGTTTTGAAAGAACTGGGTTGGTTTGGGACAAAATGGCAAGTCTTACAACTGACGGAGCTCTTGCTTTGACTGGAAAAAAATGTAGGTCTGGTAAAGTTGATAAGTGATAAGATTAAAGCAGAATATCCAGATCACACATTATTATCACTTCACTGTGTGATTCATCAAGAAAGTCTGTGTAAAACTGTTTTAAATATCAAGCATGTTATTGACCCAGTTGTCAGTGTCATCATCCTCATCAGATCAAGAGTACTTAATCAGAGACAGTTCAAGTCATTACTTGACGATGTCCTGAACCACACCAATGTTCGATGGCTGAGTCTCGGCAAGGTGTTGACGCGAGTGTGGGAACTCAGAGAAGAAATAGTGATGTTCCTAGAGATGAAGGGCATTGAATTTGACTTTAATACTAACATTGTCAATAAAGAGTGGCGGTTAGACTTTATGTTTGCCATTGAAATTATGGAAAAGTTAAATGAACTGAATGTCAAACTTCAGGGCAATGGTGTGTTTGCACATGAATTGTATGTATATGTAAATTCATTTCAGGCAAAACTTTCACTGTTCTCCAGACAAGACAAGCAAGTGAAAAAAGATTTTGTCACTTCCCTTTGCTGAAACAAGAAGCCATTTCTGGTGAAATGACTGAAAAATACAACGCCCAATTAGATGCATTGATTGAAGAATTCGGATGGAGATTCCAAGATTTCAAGAAATTAGAGCCATAGTTAATATTCTCAGTTCACTTTTTAGTGCAGAAGCTGATACAGCCACAGAGGACATACAGTTGGAGCTGCTTGACTTACAAGCAGATCTTGACCTGATAGAGAAATTCAAGACAGATGGTTTGCTGGATTTCTATGGATCTTTATCACAAAAATCATTTCCCAACTTGAAAAACTTTGCAGCTAAACTTTTATCATTATTTTGATCAACATATATTTGCGAACAAGCATTCTCTTGCTTGAAGATCAAAAAAATTTAAGAATAGGTCTTTAACTCTTTATTGTCGGACTGCAACTTGAATGCTGTCATGCGAATTTCAACAAGTAAACTTGCTCCAGATTTCAAGAATATTGTCAACAATTGCAAGCAGTTACATACATCTCATTAGAATCAACAACTGTAGTGACAATGTAGTCGCTATGTGTCTAAATTAAAGCCACTGATAGATAATAAAGAATATTTGTTATAATAACAAGTTGTAAAATAGTGTTAACAAATTCGTAAAAGCTTTTGTCCATATTGTCAAATATAATGTTTAAGTGTATAAGTAAAATAAAATTGCAATAATTAGTTATTTATACTGCTTAATGACTTATAAATAATTAATAATTACTTATTGTGATAGGTTGCTATAAACAAAATGGATATATATATATATATATATATATATATATATATATATATATATATATATATATATATATATATATATATATATATATATATATATATATATATATATATGCGGCCCGCCAATAGCTTTACATTTGTCAATGCGGCCCTCCGCACGAAAAGTTTGCCACCCCTGGTCTAGACTATCGTCTTCATTGCACAGGGTTTATCCCATATGGCTCGGTCTCTTTCCACAGGGCGGCCTGCCGAAAGCGTCACACGAAGCACGAATTTTGTAGCTCCAGCGACGACCCCCAGACGTCTCGGAAAAAGATTAACTCGTGAACCGAAAGACGTAGCCCGTAATCGAACCCTCAACATTCGGAGCGCTAGGCAAACGGCTTGTCACTTCGCCACAAAGACTCCTCTCTGCTTATAGGCTCGATTTGACCCACTTCATTATCAGTTTTTATGGCAGCCGCTTGTTTCCAGTAGATGTTCTTTATACCTCTAAGATCTTTTCCATCCAATTGGAGGTCTGCCAGAATTTTCATTATATCAGTAGGTATGTCTTACTCTGTCGAAAGCTTTCATGTAATCACTGTACCAAAGATGAAGGTCTTTATTGACTTCTATTGATCGCTCTATTATTGTTCTCAGCAAATACACGGTTTTTGTTGCACCTTTGCCTTCTACAAACCCACACTGTTCTTCCCCAATTCCTGGTTTTATTTTACCCCTATCGATGTACATGGCGATCCTTAGTAAAATCTTCGTGATATGACTCATTATGCTGATTGTTTGATGTTGATCACATTCCAAGGCTCCTGACTTTTTCAGAATTGCAGTAAACAGTGATTTACATAAGTCAGTGGGAATATCACCTGTATCATATATATATATGTACATATGTATATATATATATGTACATATATATATATATGTTCTTTTATTAGTAAGTTTCTGAATTCGTTTGCGCATTAATTTGGTGGTCTATTGCTACATTGGTTGGTGGTCATTGCTACACTGATTACATGAACGTTGTCAATAGAGTAAGACATACTGACATAATGCAAATTCTGGCAGACCTCCAATTGGATGGAAAATATCTTAGAGTTATAAAGAGCATCTACTGGACACAAGCGGTTGCCACAAAAACAGATGGACATGTCTCTACATAATGTAAATAGGAGCGGCTGACCGAGTGGCTAGAATGCCGGATTCTCCTTCGGGAGACCCGGGTTCGAATCCTCGGTAAGGTGTTGATTTTATTGTGTCGGGGGCAAAAAGAAAAACCCTAACTTGCACAGTTCGCGGCGATTGCACTAACCAGTCGTCCTTAATTCCTCAGGCTCATGACCCTCCTGTCATGCACAGCAAGGTACTATATAGGCAGTACATGAAATGACATAATGTTCTGATTTTTCTGTGAACCTCTTCACATTTATCCGGATTATTTTTGGTGTGTCTTCTTGTTTCCATTAATTATCGAATTTCTTCAGTTATCCATGTCTTGTGACCTACTTTTTTTTTATTTTGGGATAGTTGTTTCTGCAGCCATTCTGATTGGTCATTCACATCTTGAAATATCTTCTTTTTCTTTGCGTTCATCCGGAGTGTTTTTTCAGATGTGATTGCGGTGTGTCTAAGTTATGCGCCCTTGGGCCGAAACCCGTAGGCCAACACATCCGGCTTTAGCGTGCTTTTTTGACTAGGTAGCATTCCTGGGGGACTCTCACTTTTGCGGTACCGTCCACAACCCAGCTGGCCAAATTGGAACGGTCGAAGACTTAACGGTCATCCCTCAATAGAAGGCAGAGACAGTCTATGGCATTTCCCGCCATCCAGGGTGGCTACCATATTTGCAGAGCCGACACATAGCGCCCTGGTGCTGGGCTCACCGAGGGAATCGTCACGTCTTGCTCATGGCTGCTTTAATTCCTCACTTGTAGTAAAAACTCCGACGCGGAGCAATCATGGCAGGGGGCTTCTGATCACCAGAAGGAAACCCCCTTCCCCAAGTATTTCGGACACATTAATTTCTTAATACTTTCTAGGGGCGGTCCCGTCCGGGTCATGACTCTCGGACGTCTGTCCCCTGCCGTAGAGACGTTTGGTCACATTAGTTATCCCTGATTTTTAGATGTTACGCTTTCCCTTAGCTGTTACCTTGTCCACACTCCTCCTCCAGTGGGGAAAGTCCGTGCAGCCTGTACTCGCCCCTTAAGTACATGTGGTCTTGGGGATTCTAGTATTCAGGGTATCCTCACTTCAATATATAGGGCATTTCGTTTGCCCCGGGCCGTTCCCGCACAAACCAGACTGGTCTGCTGTCGGTATCCATTCAGCGAGTTTTCGGTTCGGACATGTGCTTGTCGTTGTTCCCGTCAGAATTGTTCCAGACATGTCGGACATTCGGAAAACTACCTAGTCAGAGCTTTTTCGAACAAGAGCGGTATTCGGAAGCTAGGTAGCTGTTCCTAGCAAGAGGGAAGACTAGTTAAAGCTTTTCCGGTCACGAAAGACATTTCACTCGGACGTAATTGCGTAGTGCCAATTTTTATTTTGCCGCCCTTAGGCTGGCACTTCCGTCTTCAGCGGGAATTTTTAATGAGGTTAGCCTTCCTCGGGTTTCGAGACAAGTTAGACTCTTATTTCGACTTCCACACAGCAAGCTTTTGCTTCGGGCTGCCACGTAATGGATTCGCAAGCCAAGCGTTCCATTTCGTGTCAACGAGACAATTTTCCACCTTTGACTACACTCACTCCATGAGTACGGTTACAGACTTTCATCGGAACGTGCGACAGAGATGTTTTTCCACCTTTAGTACTCGCTCACGAGGTAGGCTACATGTGCTGCCGGCTCATCACCTTACCTCCGTGCGTCTGTGGGCGAGAAATGGCCAGGCCCTCTCATCCGGGGATCCCTCATATCCCCCAGCTAAAAGCCATTGAACGAGTATCTGCACCAAGCATGTAGCGTGCTCAGCACCTCACCTCAATTTTGATGTAGGTATGTGTCGGCCAGGCTCTCACATCCGAGGGTTTATGGCTTAAAGACGTTCAGCCATACCCCACGGCTGAGAGCTTTAGAGGTTGTGTCCGGACTGAGATTATTGGCATCGTTTGCCTGATTTAGACTGCTATCCCCAGTCTACCTGCAGAGCAGCAGGTTGTGTCTCTCTTAGTCTGGTCCCTATCCCAAGAACTGTCCAATATATAGTTAATATCCATCGGCATAGCGCTTGGGGTCAGTGGGACACTCAAGGTGGAGACACGTCGGGGGAGATCTTGAAATATGATCTCTAGATCAGACAATATCAGTTATTTTCTTCTATGTCAAAATTGTTTTGTATTTCCTTGTCATTTTTCAAAGAACGCATATCAAATTTAGTGTTTCCTGGTGTGTATTAGGACCTCTTTATCTTTACTTTTAATGTGCCTAAAATCAATCTGTGATCAATTTAACAGTCTCCATTTGGAACTGTTTTTGCGACTGTTAACGCATTTCGAAACCTTCTGCTAATCAGGATATATTCAATCTGGTTTATAATCCTGCTGTCAGGACTCCTCCATGTCTACAATATTCTAAGATATTGCTTAAACCAGGTGTTTTCGACAATCAGTTCATTATTTTTTCATTCTTCAAGTCTGTCTGCTCTCTCATTTCGTTCTCCCAACTCATGTTTACCTACAGTGCATCCGTTCCCTCGATTTCCTACTTTAGCAAGAAAGTCTCCCATTATGTTGTTAATTTCTGAATTTTTAAATTTCTTCAAAGCATTCTCCATGTTATTGTAAATTCCTCTACACTGTCTTCACTGCTTTCTCCTATTGGTGTGTATGTTTGAATGACGTTTATGTCAAAAGGTCTGCTGATTAACTTTACCAATAGAACCCTTTCTGACACTGTCCAATATGTGCCACGAGGCTGATTTATGATACCCCGAGGCACATGGCTATTTAGGCTGTTTGGGCTGTCTACAAGCTGGTTTTGTCACGAAGCTGATATGCTGGTCTTCTTGGCTTAATTGATATTAGGGCGTTTGTCGCATATGCCGAGTTGTCTAGATCCTTTCTAATACGGCTTAATGAATGTAAATCTTTATACACATATTGTATGACAGCTGACACCACTTCACAAGGAACTCATCACAAAAAAAGATCGATGTAGTTTGTCAAGCGTTCTATTATCGTTTGTTCACAACACATGAATACGTCGCAATCATCATACAATCACTTCACAATAAATATTAAAATGTTATTACTCTAATATACTTGTATAAGCAGAATACTCGCAACAGACATCATCACTCATACTCTACATGGCGGCAAGGTGAAGTTCTGTCATAGCCATTATTCGGCTTCGACTTGTCCGACCCTGAACACCGTCCAAATTTGAATGACCGCTTGGAAGAGACGATTTCACCTGCTCAGCAAACCGCTTGCTCTTTTCCTGCACAGCGTGAATCTGAACTGGGTCGATCTTCACGTTGAATTGCGTGAAGCTCTGGACTCTACCCTATCAGCGCAACATGACCTAATATAGGAACATGGCAATATCCTTTAACAGATTTTGATGTTCACAGATCCATGATAATTGCTACACCGCTTTGCCCTTCCTCTCCTCCAGAATATGTAATCTTAAAATCCTCCCTTGTCTATATCCCCGTCACTTTACATCTCGTCTCACACATACCTAAAATATTAATATTCTCTCTTCCAATTTCTTGTTTGATGTTATCCAATCTTCCATCTGCGATTAAAGTACGAACATTCCATGACGCCAACTTTAGTGTTGCTATCCTTTTGTGTCGTAGTGTGATTTGACGAATCATAGTGAATTAGGCATCTGTATAGAAGGTAGTTTGCCATTGCTTTCCTTCCTGCCAGTGACCGTAGCTGTCATGATGCAGGCGATGTTAAGAAGGCTAACTGGTGCGGTTGTTGGCTGAGTACCGCTATTGACTTTTGTTCGTTATAAGGATGTCGTCAGTTCCCGAGCCATGATCTCGAACAGCCAGATCTGATGAACGATGCGGTTTGGGCTGATGGCAATGACGGTCTATCCACTTCTCCTGGTTTGATGCACCTGATCTTCCCTTTACTGGAGAAGGACGGTTCGAACAGCTGACAGTTCCTTTAAACGACAACCCCTGGATAAAGCACAACTGGCCAGCCTTGGATTCACATTCACTTCAGGACAACTAATCTCCACATCACAGTCAGATCAAAAGCACTTGACAAGGCCAGCTTTTCTTTGAGTATTCCCGAATGAAGTGCCGACTTTATTTCACAGCTCTATATATTCTCATGAAAGATGAAAGGCTCAGAGAAGAACAAGCTGGCTTCAGACCAAAGCGGTCATGTATAGACCACATTTTCACCCTCAGTATAATCATTGAAGACTGCGTAGAATTTCAATCGAAATTAATCACCAACTTTGTCGACTTTCAAAAAGCCTTCGACAGCATCCACCGTCCTTCACTTTGAAATCTACTTAACATCTATGGTTTCCCTACCAAATATACCAACATCATAAAATCTTTCTACAAAGAGACACGTTGCTGCATGAGAATCAGGCAACTCTGACTGGTTCTCAGTGGAAACGGGAATGAAACAGGGTTGTGTCTTATCACCCATGCTCTTTGGAAAAGCTGTCGATTGGGTCATGCGCAAATGCACAAACAACACAAATAGTGGTATCCATTGGGTTGACAAAATTCTAGAAGACCTGGACTTTGCCGACGACATAGTGCTTTTGAGTTCAATACACCCAGACGCCCAAGAGAAAATAAACCATCTCCAAAATGTTTCAGGACAAATTGATCTCCAAATTAACACCGGAAAACAAAAACTATTGATCTTACCAACAGTTCAGACGACTCTAAATTAAACAACCATGTTCTTGAAAAAGTAACAGCTTCACATACCTAGGAAGCAAAATGACATCTATAGGGGACTCAACACCAGAAATATTATCTAGAATAGCACTGGTTTCTGGTGCCTTCAATAAACTGTCAAACATCTGGAAGTCAAAGACACTCAGCAAACATACGCAGCTTAAAATCTTCAACTCTTGTGTGATTCCAGTGTTAACGTATGGATGTGAAAGTTGGAAATCAACGGTAGCTTTAGATAAAAAATTAGACAATTTTGAGAACAAATGTCTTAGAAGAAGTCTAAACCTCCACTGGACATATTTCAGAACCAATACGCAAATAAGATAATAGACTAAGCAAGATAGTATATCCAATTTTATAAGAAAACGCCGTTGGAACTACATCGGCCAAGTACTCAGAATGGACAAGACAAGACTCCCCTACCAAGCCCTCATATGGTCACCGGTAGGGAAAAGAAAACTGGGAAGACCAAAAGAGACCCTGCGTAGAACCATCATCAGAGAAGGCTCATTCAACGGCCAAGTGAACATCCAAGATCTACAACAGGTAGCAGCGAACCGCCAGACATGGAGAGCCATGACTTCTGGCCTATGCGTCGCCTTAGGCTCAAGACGAAAGACTAACTAACTAATATATTCTCATCACACACGCTATACAGTATTCTAAAGGCCGGCCGGGCTGACCTTACTCTGGTGCCCGTTACTCACCGTTCCACCTATAGTCATACGTAAGCGCTGCCTGTAACTAACCGCTGTATTTCCCAAGTCCCATTTCTGTCGCTCTCACTGAAATTTCTAAAAAGCCCTGGCCTGACGTTGCGAGACTCTCTCCCTAATTGTGTTGAATGCTGGTGTGGACTACTGCATGTGCCTGCCCTCAACTGCCCCTGGCTGCCAACTAGTGGTTGTAAATTAAAATCCTAACGGTTACTTCTGCAGCTTTCATACAAGTATCAAAGGTGTGCTGATATCTTGATGTTTCTCGCCCTAAGTTCTAAGCCCAAAGTGATATTGTTAACCGTCTGTTGTCAGATTACGCGTAGACGGTGCGTTTACTCTTACTGTTTTCCGGTGCGTGACACATTCTTTATTTAGCACATATTTCTGCATGTGCACTTATCGTTTCCATAACATGGCAGTAGCCATTGTCTCTTTAAAGAGATCCTCTGTCTACCGTCGCGAAACTTGAGACAATAACCAACCACTATCATTCGGTTGCCCTCAAAACTCAATCCAACACCTACCTTCCGTGGGTTCTTATAACACCATCTCGAAAACTGTTATTCTGAATCAATATAGGAAAAAAACAATAATGAATGTACTCACTGAATCGTGACATGGTGTGTAGATTTGACAATGCCATGGGCTAGGTACGAGATCAGCGAGTAGTGGAGCTAATCACCTTATTTAGTAAAATCATACACAATTACTTTTTATATTTATTATCTTCAATAGTGTCATTCCGAGTCATTTTGTGTGATTCTACAAATTCCTTGATGTCGTCAGTCCACTTTCTTCTCACCATTTCTTGCGCCCTCTTGCTCTAGTATCAGTTCTGCTTTGATGAAGCTCCAGTGCTGGTAACTAATTGTGTTTCCTTCAAAAGAGATGACCGAACCATTTGATCTTGTGCTTTCAATTTATTCTGCATAAAGTGTTGATCCCACTGTCTGTCCGATAGCATCATTTTTAACTTTGTCTCTGAAAGTTAAGTTGGCAGCTCTTTTCAGGCATCTATCTCGTAGGTGTTGATTTTGCATGTGTGTTATGTGAATAAGCTTGACATTTGTAACTTTAGGGTTGGTGTGACTATGCTATTTATTATCCGTCGTTTTGTGGGTGTAGGTATGTTTGGATGTTGTAGTATGTGTGATAATTGATATATAAGCGCATTTGCTTCTTGACATCGGGTTTCAATTTCTCTATTTTCCCATCCTCCGTTACCATAATTCCTAAGGTATTTATATTTTGTCATTTCCTTCAGAGGTGTACTATTTATATATACATTTAATGGAGCAGGCGATCTGCTAACCTGCATTACTTCGGTGTTGTGTGTATTTGTATTCATATTGTATCTTAAGAGTGTTTAACGCAGCTTATTAAAACAATTGTGTAGTCTGCAATCAACGCTGATACACAAGCATTGATGGTCTGCAAATAAAAACTCATCGGTCGTTTTGTCTAAAGTAAAGAAATCGACATTGTCTGAATCGGTTCTGTCATGAGTTGCGCCTTTGGATATTTTGTCAATGTAGATTGATTGATTGATTGATTGATTTAGGAACCGACATCACAGCATTCGAGACATTCCCATAAGCGCTCCTCCCCCATCCTCAGCAGCCAGCGAAGAGTAGATGTCAATGTAGATGTTAAATAGCAAGTGGAGGAGAGCACACATCCCTATCTTATTCCTTTAATGACTGCGAATTATATTTTTACCTGTAGATATGTTAGCGCCCATAATCATGCGAGGTTTTCGATACTTTCTTGCAGACATTTCGTCAGCACTTTTGTGCAGTTTGATATGTTCCTGAAATTGTGTTCTGCTGCCGGCCAATTCGGATATTTTCTGAACAGATGTGACTTATCTGGAGTTAAATATGTTGGCGAGCAATTCAGGTACGACACTCATTGACTGATTCAGTGCCAAACAAATAAGTATGTTTGGACCAAACATGGTACACAATCAAATGGACAACTATTATAATGTAAATTTCTATTCACTGAGCATTGAAACTGCGGATGATGTCACAAAACAAAACAAATGATATGATTAACCTAGTATGGCGATATATCGTCCGTCTATCCAAATGGGAGGTCACATATGGCGATATGCTATCCTTCTGCATTAATAAGTTAAGATTCGGAAGGTAACCTACAAGGTTTTAGAATGTATTTAAAAATGTGAGCTTGGAGCGGTAGACAGCAGCAATGCAAAACCACTTTATATAAGTGAAGTGTAATAACATCTTCATTTCTAGCTAACGGAAAAACAATGTAGAATCACCACGGCCACATTGACAGATATATTCAGTTTAGAAACCGTTTTGAATGTGTGTTTAGAAAGAGACTCCAGAAAGAGTCTGTCTGTTGTGGCTAATTGTAAAGCAAGAGAGTTAACACGTCTTCCGTTGCCTTTTATAAACTCTCCACAATTCAAAGTGGTGGTATAATGTTGCGTGCCATAGTTCGGCGTGGCCAAGAGGTTTAACCTGCTAGCGATTAGACTTTCTTTGATGACTGCAGACTAGTGGGTTCATTTCACATACCAGTTAGCTGGACTTAAATGTTAACTTCTCGTCCTTGAATTGGGGACTAAATTGCAAATACATCAGAAGTCGGTGAAGGGTTCGTGGAACACTGGTAATAGGGAAGATAGCCTCGCGGATTATCAGTTCAATGTAGTCCAGTAGCAGCACTTGTGTTGGCTACGCTCGAGGGAAAGCAAAAGTGCGTACCAAAGAAATCGTGGGCCAAATCCCCAGTGAATTGACAACCAGCATCATGACACGACATGTAAAAGTCTTGTAACTTTCTGTAAAATATCATTAAAGTCAAGAAGGAGTTGAAGGTCGCTGGTCTAATACTTCACAACTGCACAATGACAAGTACCATCGAGTTACCATTTTTGTATGATCCAACGGTCAAGGCCACACAATACATTCAACGAATGTATTACTTGACAGATGGGTCACATCTCCAGGTTATTGGTTATTGTTTAGTGCAGGAAAGCCTGTGTCATATGATACAACAACATCGAGTCTGAGAATGGAGGTGGAGACAGACAACACATACAAGTCTTGATTGTAACGGACTCAAAGAGCTTGCTTGAAAAGGGTGAAGACGGGAGTGTTTTGTGCAAAGTGAATTACAAACAATTAGGTATATTTAGCTCCTGCGAAAAGATGAGACATACTAAACACAGAGACAGTGTACATACATTACAATGGACTCCATACACGTGAAACGAAGTGAAAATTATCCACAACAAGAAATAAATCAACAAATGCATAATAATAAAGTAATAAAATAAAACAAATAAGTATTGTAGGACGCAAAGGACAAGCCGACGTTTCGATTCTAAGAATCGTTTTCAGGGACAGGACAGGACAAACAGATATAAAGAAAAAACACAAAATGATAAATGAACACAACTCCTCTGTTGTCAAAAAGACACAAAAGTGGAGTTATACAGTTGCATCCACAACAGTATTGATTCCAGCTGGATGGATGCATCCCAGAGAGTTTATTAAGTGGCTTTCAATTTTAAGCCTAATGAAGTTGTTTGAGAAGCAAGGCTTCAATGCAGTGACACATATATCATCGGCTCCATTATGGTTCGAAGAATTAAAATGTTTAGGGTTAGGTTTGTCAGCGTTTAGATTAATATCTCTAAGGTGTTCCATAAAGCGGTCGGCAAGGGGCGTCTGCCAGTCTGACCAGTATATTTCATGTCACATCGTTTGCAGATGATAACATATATTAGAATGCCGGATATGCACGTGAATGAATCCTTCAAGGAGAAGGTGTCTAGGGGGAATGTAATCACAGGTGTCTGAATAACGTGTGGGCATGCATTTTTTTACGGTTACATTTAAATGTACCCACAGATGAAGTATCTGTGGGGAGGCAACTATGGACATTGTGGTCACCGAGATTCTTGTTCCGGCGGAAAATGACCCTGGGGCCGTTAGAGAACACGACACGAGTGGTTGGGTCTGATCTTAGGATAGCTCATTATCGGAGAAAAATATGTTTGATGGCATGGGCATGTGGATGGAAGGTGGGGATAAGTTTGGGTTCATTGACAAAGGACATTTCATCCGAGACTTGTGTTATGCTGTAGACAGAATGTGCTCTGGGTAAGCCCGAAACTGGGTTATCCTAAGATCAGACCCAACCACTCGTGCGGTGTTCTCGAACGGCCCCAGGGTCATTTTTCGCCGAACAAGAATCTCGGTGCCCACCTTGTCCATAGTTGCCTCCCCACGGACACTTCATCTGTTGGTACATTTAAATGTAACCGTAAAAAAATGTCTGATATACCCACACGTTATTCAGACACCGTTGATTACATGCCCCCCTAGACACCTTCTGCCTGAAGGATTCATTCACATGCATATCCCGCAAGTCATTATAGCCTAGTGAGAATGGTTCGATACGGAGTGGCCAGAGTTTCTGCCAACACTCCGAGGATAGATCAGACGGATACATAATCAGACAGCAGCTATTTCCATTAGAACTGGGACTCATAACTGGATGTAGAAGATGAGGACGGAACACATATGGGACTGTCACGTGTGCTGTGATATACGTTCTCGATTCAACTCATCTCTACTCATATTTTCATTAAATCTAACGTGCACATCCACATGAACAAATGACAAATTGTAACTTTAAAAACCATGCATGTTTATGTGTCCTAACAAACCAATATGCTTCATACACAGGAAACTTATGGAGGCCGGAACAACTGTCCCTTGGTATCGACTGTTATCAAACTTTTTGGGCAGAGAATTTTCTATCACTACGGATTCATTTAAAACGTACTTTCTTGATCTGTATATATCTTTCCACTCCAAATCTTATAAAACAAAGGATACCTGGAATTCTGAGTGTGATTTGTGCCCTATAGTTCTTTGATTGTACTGTCAAATTCTAGTGCCGTTACAATCAGCGTGACCAATACTTTCCAGGCATAGTTAACATCAGTTTGGAAGGATACAACTAAACGTCTATCTTTGGCAGGATACAATTAAACGTCTGTCTTTGACACGATACAATTAAACGTCTATCTCTGGCATGATACAGCGTTAGAGTTTGCGCGTGTGTGTGTGTGTGTGTGTGTGTGTGTGTGTGTGTGTGTGTGTGTGTGTGTGTGTGTGTGTGTCGTGTCGTGTGTATGTCGTGTATTATTTGTCCTTGTTTAATGAAGTGAACATTGTCTTCGTTGGCTTTTGGGTTGTCGAATTCTCTGGAAAACAGACAAATGATACACTGAGAAGTCGGAGGCATTAGCATTCAGCTCAAATGATCTATTGGAACTAGCTGGCATCTTTCGGGGTGAAATTATTGTAGAAAATGTCCTCCCGCCCCGATACCGAACTACCACCTCCACAGGATTGAGTTACAGAGCTCTGGCCCTCCTCCTTCTCCAAACTCAGACACCATCATTGTCTGCAAAGCCGGTACTGCAACTTTACATCTACAAAGAGGCGTAATGGCAAGGTACCATGTTATGATTCAGCACAGCGTATAGACTACTGGCTGGGATCAGACCATAGTAGCTCTTTCTTCCTGTCTGGGATGTATGTATTTGGTTTTCAAGCGATCCCAACGTAATGCCCCGAGGTAGTGTACATTCATTCAATCAGGTGCCGTCTCTCAAAATGAAAGTTGGCTGCAATGGATCCCCAACACTGTCTGTTTCTCTCCTTAATTGTACATTCTGTCACATTGATGTTCGTCCATCTCTTGATGTTATCTCCCCACTTGTATCGTTGTGTATTTCTTGCTCGCACGCCTTCAACCTTACCATCCAGTGTGGTTTTCATAGGAGTGTTATATCTTTTAAGATGGCCGAAATATTTCATGTGCCTATTTTTTTTTTTAGTTCTTTCATTAACTCTCTTTTTAACCCAGTTTTTATAGAACCTTGTCTTTGATTGTTTTTGTTTCCATGAAATACGACATGTTCTTCTGTATATCCACATCTCCAAGACTTCTATTCGATTTCTACTTGCGTTTTCATTGTTCATGCGTCCACGCCATATAGTATTGTTAAATTATACATAACATTTGACAATTTTCATTTTTAATGCGTGTGGCATAACGCAGCCAACATTATTCATTTTATCAACACATGCCGCAAAAAAGAGGAAACAACATTAAAAGAAATTGACTTCACAAACGCAATTGGAGATTGGGACTTAAAACTTAACATCAAAACTGGAACTGAACAAGTGACAAATGACGTGGATTCTTGGAAAGATTTCATCAGACCAAGCTCAGAAAACCATTGGATAGGAAAACCACATGACCGCCTTCGCGCCAGTGCATAATTAACATATATTACTATTTCATCAGAAATGTTAATAAGCCCGCACTTTTGTCTGAACTCGCTCCATGGACGGATGTGAGAAGAGTGTGTGACCAAAAATTCAATGGGCAAGGCAAAAGTCTGGATCCGAGTGATCTTGGTGGCTACATACCAACAACCACCCAACACATCAGCAAATTAACCACCTAAATCAGACCTGAGGGAGGGAAGCCGAGAGAAAGAGATGAACCACAAGTGAGAGGGAGGATGACTTCGCTATGAGCAGAGCATGGGGAGGCCTTCAGAGGAGCTATACGGGCAGACCTGAAGTGGATCCATCAGTCAATGGACCCTGGCTTACCTAATCCTCCAGTCACCAAGTTACTTTTCTCATAGGTAGAACCACACCCAATTACAGGAACACTGATATGTTTATGGTTGAGACACCACTATCATACTTAATATGTACAACATCAAAATGTTTACTATGTTTTCACACTTGTTGACATCTCATATATTGATGCTTGTTATTGATTGTCTGGGACAATGGTCCAATGTGCAACTGTTCTATTACTTTGTGTAAATCACAACAGAGATGTATGTACTGACCAGAAGGCTCGGGCCAGTCAATAAATGATTAACATGAATTGACCTTCTGTTAATTTGTCAAGTTCAAACCTATCTGTGTAAACAACTTCTTTGTACATCATGTTGTCAAAATCTGATGTGATTGTTTATGTGTTTGATTGTTAAAGATAAATTAACTCATAATGACTTACTGAATGGGGAAATAAAAAGACTCTAGATCTATCAACTGCTCAACATCCATGTTTTCTTCATCTAAATCAGGCTGAGAAAATTCTCCAGACTTTCCTCAGATTTGATCAACTAAAAGGGGGCTCCAGAGCTATCAGAATCATTGGAGAAGGGGCAGATTCCCAGTTAGTAAATTACCATTCTTACCAGTGCCATAATCTATATCTCCTAGACAATACTTAATAGAACGAGGCAAGCAGATAACTCAAGGTTCATATTCTGGGGTTATTGAAGATAGAAGAGGATGGGGCTCTACATCTTTTATTAGAGATGGGGCATGCACTACAGTGATCTCCCACTCCCTTCAAAAATATATGACATATTGGGGGCTCGTCCGGGATGGTTCCCATATGTTAACCTTTAAACAATTATATAAAAATACATGAACACAATTATCTTAGATTTTGAACATTGTCATTTTCTAGAATGTTTAACAGATACCATGTGGGGTATTGATTGACAGCCACATGATATGAATGACATTTATAGATAAATAAGATAGGTGTTGGATCTTTACTCCTGGAGAAGGGGGCCATGTTCAAATAGGCTTATACTTCAGAGAGAGTTGCTCCAGGTGAAATATATAGTGTGTATCTACTCTACCAACACTACTTCTCTTTCAGAGAAGGTGTTCCTTTACTGTGGAGTCTGAACTTAACAGCATTTCATCAACCACCGGAAAATCTTATCCGTTGGGAAAACTCTGTCTAATTTCAGATTCTTTTCTTTACTAGGAATTAATTGTGGTTACTTCAGTGCCTGCTGCCTTTGGCTTTTCCAGCATTGACAGACAGACATAACATAGGGTGTTTTTAATATTGCACATGCTCTGTTGTATCTTTGCAGATCAGGGACTGACAAACTTACGCGGATCAGACTAACTGCAATTATATTGATAGGCAGAGCAAAGCAATAAATTATAGACATGGCGGAAACTGCAAAGTTTAGAGCCCAAATAACAGAAACAGGTAGGGAGTGCGGGTTAGATGGCCTTGGGCTAGCTAACTATGTTTCGGATGCATTCGACAAAAGAGAGAGACTGCAGGCTGAATTGGCTCTCAAAGAAAAACAACTTCAGGCTGAATTGGCTGAGAAAGAAAAACAGCTTCAGGCTGAATTGGCTGAGAGGGACAAACAATTTCAAGCAGAATTGGAGGAGAAAGAGAAACGATTTCAGGCAGAATTGGAGGAGAAAGAGAAACGATTTCAAGCAGAATTGGAGGAGAAAGAGAAACGACTACAGGCTGAAATGGAAGATAAGGAGAGAGAGCGTCAACACCAACTGGAGTTGAGGAGAATGGAGATTGAAGTGGAGATCCGGAGGATAGAGAAAGGGAGTGGTCCTACACCCTCAACCTCATCAGGATCGCCAGTGACAGAACCACCTCACGTCTCTCAACTTAATTCAGGAGCTATGTCATTTCCTCTGGAACCCTTTAATGAACAGACTGACCACATCGAAGGATTTTTATCACGCTTCGAGGCAATGGCTGTCAGCTGTGGGCTTGAAGAAAGTAGATGGGCGACGAAGTTGGCGCAGGCCTTAAGATCCACGGCGTATGAAGTGTTCTCAATACTCACTAGAGAGGAACAACAGAACTACACAACACTCAAGACGGCACTCTTGAGCCGATTCGAAGTGGACGCCGAATCTTATAAACTCAGGTTCAAAGCCGCAAGGAAGGAACCGGGTGAGAGCTACGCACAACTAGTGGAAAGACTGAAGTCATACATACAAAGATGGACTTGCTTAGGAGGATTTGAGGAAAATTATGAAGGACTCCGTGAAATGATTATCATTGATCAGATCAAGGGGAAAATGCAGAACGAAATGAAGGCATTCCTAACCCAAAACGGGGCTGACCGCCTGGAAACTATAATCATCCTGGCAGAGAGATTTGAGAAATCTCAAAAGGAGATGGGAGGAAAGGGACGTTCGAACAACACCCCCTCTCAAAACAAAACTCCACAGCCAAAAGAGGGTGAAAACACTGTAGCCACCAAGAAAAAGGGGAAATCCCAGAAAAACACTCAAAATTCAGTCCAAACAGCGCCGAGGGAGGACAAACCATTCTGTACCCATTGCTAGATTAGAGGTCACACATTTCAGAATTGCAGGAAGAAGCCACCTCCACACACAGCGGCATGTTTGGCCAACCGAAAAGAGAGAAAAGTGAGCACTGGTGAAACGTCCAAACAGACACCTCATCAAGACACCTCATCTCGTATTCCGGTTGTGGAATCCATCTTACTAAATGGATTCAAAACGACCTGTTTATATGATACTGGATTATCATATGACTGTGTTGTCTCATCATCCTTAGTTCACCCTGAACAGGTGACAGAGGAAATAGTGGAATTACAGGGACCACTGAAGAGTTCAACAAATATGTCTCTTCCAGTGGCAAAAGTGAACATAGCCTCGCGGTATGTCACTGAGACGATCAAGGCAGCAATCTTGGACGATCCGATATATCCTGTAATCCTCTGCCGTAGATTTATCGTTCTAGGAGAACCTGTTCAACCTGTGGCGATGGCGACCATGACCACTCGATCACAGGCAACAAAAACTCCAGAAACAACTACGCCAATCCCTCGAACGGAGGAACTGAAGAGGGCACAAGAAGCCGACAGCACCTTGGAACCCTGCTTCAGAAAACTGCCAAAATCACATTTACCTCTACGTAAAGGTGATCTGTTCATGAAGTCAGCACTTCTTTACAGAAAAGCAGGACGAGCTGGACAAGAGTTTAATCAACTTGTTGTACCAACTCAATACAGGACTCAGATCTTAGAGATGGGTCACAGTCTACCATTCAGTGGGCACATGGGTATCAACGCTACTACACAGCGGATTACCACTCACTACTTTTGGCCAGGGATGAATTCAGACATACAACGGTTTGTAAAATCATGCCCACAGTGTCAGAAAGTATCACCAAAACACCGGACACCACCGGCAATGTTGGGTGAATCGCCAATCACTGGAATTCCATTTGAGAAAGTGGCAGTAGACATAATCGGACCTCTCTCAGCAACGAAGAGGCGAAACCGATTCATATTAACGCTTGTGGACACAACAACCATGTGGGCCGAAGCAGTTCCTATGCCCAGCTGTGACTCCAAACACGTCGCTGATGCATTATTAGGAATATTCACACGTCTAGGATTCCCACAAAGGATCTTGACGGACAACGGTTCACAGTTTCGTGGTAAGCTCATGGAAGAGACCTTCAGACTTTTTCATGCACGCCATATCTTCAGTTCACCATATCACCCTCAGTCAAATGGACTTGTGGAAAGGTGGAACGGGACATTGATTAGTATCCTGCGCAAAATTGCCCAGGAGAAGACAGAGGATTGGGACTTGTATTTACCCGCAGCTTTATTCGCTTACAGGGAAGTACCCCATCACTCAACAGGTTTTGCTCCAGCCACACTGTTGTTTGGACGACCGATCAAAGGACCCCTTGAGGCGTTACTGCGAACATGGACTGATAATACTACAGATGATACAGTCGTGACTGCATCTACATATGTTGCCGAGTTTAAAAATCGTTTACAACACAGTTGGAAACAAGCGAATGTCAATCTACGTCAAGCCAGACGAAGAATTGCTCGTAACTTCAACCTCAAGGCAAAGGATAGAGAATTAGAGGTAGGAGAGAAGGTGATGTTGCTGCTTCCAACCAGTCAGAATAAGCTGCAAATAGGATGGAGAGGACCTTATGTAGTGACGGAGAAGATCTCACGTACCAACTACAGAATTTCAGTCAAAGGCAAGATGAAAGTATTTCACATAAACCTCTTGAAGAAATATCATGAAAGACCCTCAACCACCGAACCTGCACATCTGATGGCCATGAGTGTGGCTACTGAAGTCGAAGAAGGATCAACAATGGGAGTCGAGTGCCAACTGCAAGCCAAAGAGACCTTTAAGGATGTGGAAATCAATCCCAACTTAACAAAGGATCAGCAAAAGCAGATTAGGGAACTTATGGCAAAATATGCAGAAGTACTTACTGATAAGCCAGGAAGAACTGATTTGGAGGAATTTGACATGAAGTTGAATGACACAGTGCCTGTGCGAGTCAAGACTTACCCAGTTCCTTATGCAAAGCAAAAGACTTTAGAGGAAGAAATACAACAGCTGCTCACCGCAGGAATAATCTCACCATCTGAATCACCTTACAGTGCTAGCGTCGTATTATTGAGAAAGCCAAGTGGAGAACATAGATTGTGCATCGATTATCGACAGCTCAATGCTATAACTGAATTCCAAGCAGAACCTCTGCCTGATCAGAATAAACTCTTCACAGCACTCAACCGAGCTAAGTACTTTACTAGGATTGATCTCAGTAAGGGATATTACCAGTTTCCTGTAAAACCGGAAGTTAGACCATGGTTAGCTTTCAGCACGCCTGGAGGACACTATGAGTTCAACGTTCTTCCATTCGGATTAAGTAATGCTCCCAGCGTCTTTACACGTATGATGAGAAAATTACTTGACCCACTACAGCATCCAGACATCAGTCACTTCATGGATGACATCCTGATCGCAACTGAAACATTTGAAGAGCATGTAGAAACCCTGCATCTTTTGTTCAGGCGCCTCAGAGAAACTGGATTGACGGCTAGACCAAAGAAGTGTCAGATAGGATTCCAAGAATTGGACTTTCTAGGTCATAAGATATCTCATGGACTGATAACTCCGCAAGAGAGAATGTGGACAAACTCCAGAGAGCACCTCGTCCAAAAACAAAGAAGGATGTAAGATCATTTGTATCCTTATGTGGATTCTATCAAAAATACATCAAGGACTTCAATACTCTGTCAGCACCTTTAACGGATCTTACCAAAAAGGGGAAACCAGAGAAAGTCACTTGGTCAGCTGACTGTGAGAGAGCTTTCACAGCATTAAAGCAGGCATTAACTGCTCATCCAGTCTTACATCTACCAGACCTCGACCAACCATTCGTGCTGCGCACCGATGCCAGTAACATAGGAATTGGGGCAACGCTGTTGCAGAGAAAGGGAGATGTACCATCAGAGCTATTCCCTGTAGCCTATGCTAGCAGGAAATTGAATGCAGCAGAGAGAAATTACAGTACTATCGAGAGAGAATGTCTTGCGCTCGTATGGAGTGTACAGAAATTTCAAGCATACCTATATGGCAGACACTTCACAGTGCAATGTGACCATCAACCACTCATGTTTCTCGCAGCATCTAAGACTCTGAATGCCCGACTTATGAGGTGGTCGCTGCTTCTTCAACCTTACTCGTTCCAGGTTGAGTATGTTCCTGGGAAAATGAATGTGGGAGCGGACTTCCTGATGTACCAGGTCAATCAGATGCAGAAGAGAATACAAGGGAGGAAAAATTGGAACAACTTGATAACTGAAAATGTTGGAAACATAGTTCCATACCATAGAACAATCTGGAGTGGGGCCATGTGGCATAACGCAGCCAACATTATTCATTTTATCAACACATGCCGCAAAAAGAGGAAACAACATTAAAAGAAATTGACTTCACAAACGCAATTGGAGATTGGGACTTAAAACTTAACATCAAAACTGGAACTGAACAAGTGACAAATGACGTGGATTCTTGGAAAGATTTCATCAGACCAAGCTCAGAAAACCATTGGATAGGAAAACCACATGACCGCCTTCGCGCCAGTGCATAATTAACATATATTACTATTTCATCAGAAATGTTAATAAGCCCGCACTTTTGTCTGAACTCGCTCCATGGACGGATGTGAGAAGAGTGTGTGACCAAAAATTCAATGGGCAAGGCAAAAGTCTGGATCCGAGTGATCTTGGTGGCTACATACCAACAACCACCCAACACATCAGCAAATTAACCACCTAAATCAGACCTGAGGGAGGGAAGCCGAGAGAAAGAGATGAACCACAAGTGAGAGGGAGGATGACTTCGCTATGAGCAGAGCATGGGGAGGCCTTCAGAGGAGCTATCCTGAAGTGGATCCATCAGTCAATGGACCCTGGCTTACCTAATCCTCCAGTCACCAGGTTACTTTTCTCATAGGTAGAACCACACCCAATTACAGGAACACTGATATGTTTATGGTTGAGACACCACTATCATACTTAATATGTACAACATCAAAATGTTTACTATGTTTTCACACTTGTTGACATCTCATATATTGATGCTTGTTATTGATTGTCTGGGACAATGGTCCAATGTGCAACTGTTCTATTACTTTGTGTAAATCACAACAGAGATGTATGTACTGACCAGAAGGCTCGGGCCAGTCAATAAATGATTAACATGAATTGACCTTCTGTTAATTTGTCAAGTTCAAACCTATCTGTGTAAACAACTTCTTTGTACATCATGTTGTCAAAATCTGATGTGATTGTTTATGTGTTTGATTGTTAAAGATAAATTAACTCATAATGACTTACTGAATGGGGAAATAAAAAGACTCTAGATCTATCAACTGCTCAACATCCATGTTTTCTTCATCTAAATCAGGCTGAGAAAATTCTCCAGACTTTCCTCAGATTTGATCAACTAAAAGGGGGCTCCAGAGCTATCAGAATCATTGGAGAATAACTGACTGCAGATAACTCAAGGTTCATATTCTGGGGTTATTGAAGATAGAAGAGGATGGGGCTCTACATCTTTTATTAGAGATGGGGCATGCACTACAGTGATCTCCCACTCCCTTCAAAAATATATGACAATGCGCATGAGTAAATGCGTAGATGTTAATACTGATTTTACGATGTTGAAAACATTTATGGCCATTCCTGTTCTCTGTTGTTTTTTTTTTTAATTTATTTATGTTTCACTTCTGCCATCCTCTATTAGTCCACGATAGGAGAAATTTGTAACTTTTTCAAGTAACTCATCGTTCACTGTAATGTTCACTGATGGCCTCTCTTTTCCATTGCTAATTATCATACATTATATGGATTCAATGTTTCAGTCGCCCAGCAACTGAGCAACACTGTGAGCTGTGTATTTCATGTGAAATGCTTTTAGATCTGTCTGGTGTTGTATTGTGAACTGCATATTCAGAGAAATGGCGGACGGTCGGTTGCTAAACTTTATAGTTTTGACTTATTGCTGTTTTTCTAGTTACTGCCACTTACATCGACGATCAACTGTAATTTTAGTGGCGGACTGTTGTGTTGGCAGTCTGGCTGTGGCCTTTTGCATGTATGCCTGTCCGTGCTGTTATTTAGTCGGGACTGCTGTCTGTTCCCCTTTTCACATGGGACAATTAAGAGCATTTCGTGCTATATTCACTGGCACGGGAACGGAGAATTATGGGGCGACCCTTGGCCGTGAAGTTGGAACCACGACTAACGACTAACTAACCAACATGGATTCAAGATTTCTTGTATTGATATTTTCTTTTACTACCTGCTGTTCTGCGGTTTCTAGCTGTGTGTTATCGCCGTTTTTTTATTTTAAGCAACAATGCCGTTCTGGAATACAAAGAATAAATGTTTTAAAAAGTAGTTAGTGTCGCTGCATACTAAAGCAGCGTCCGGATTTAATTTCCAGCAGTCGCAGAAATCTCTTTTCCTACCAGTGTGACACTGAGGTCGTCAACTCCTTATAAAATGTTTACTGGATTAGTTTCAGAATTTTCTACGAATTATCAGAGAAAGAAATGTGGTTAATAAAGGATATGTCTACACCAAAGCTTTATGCCCTGGCCAAAAATAAGTGAAGACTAGCACATGGAACTCCAATGTAGTACTTGTCATTGCGACATGTATCAAGCTCCTTCAGAACTTAGCTTATAGCTTGGTCCACATGAAAGACTTTAGATAATTGCCTAGCTCCTTATCCATTCCCGTGTCTAAGGCGTCGGTAACATTCTGTGTAGGACCCATGTCTTCCATTACTGCTCTTTTTAAGCTACTGTAATGTTTAACATGGCCAATACAGGAGGTCAGCATGGCAGATAGAGCATTAGTTCTCAAACATCCGGTGCGCTGATGCCGAAGTAGTCTTTCGACCCTTACACCGGTCTGTTGGACTAAAATGTTGACTTATAGTAGTCTTTCAACCCTTACACCGGTCTGTTGGACTAAAATGTTGACTTATAGTAGTCTTTCAACCCTTACACCGGTCTGTTGGACTAAAATGTTGACTTATAGTAGTGTTTCAACCCTTACACCGGTCTGTTGGACTAAAATGTTGACTTATAGTAGTGTTTCAACCCTTACACCGGTCTGTTGGACTAAAATGTTGACTTATTGTCCTTGACTTGGGGGTGCAAATTACATGTTCCTCTGAAGTCGGTGTAGGTTTGTCTGATGTCAAAGACACTTGTAATAGGGGCCTGTCATATATTCTGAAGGGAGTGGGAAATCACTTTGGTGCATGCCCCATTTCTAATCAAAGAAGTTGGGCCCCCTCCTCTTCTATCTTCAATAACCCCAGAATATGACCCTCGAGTTATCTGCAGGCCTCGTTCTATTAAGTAGTCTAGGAGATATAGATTATGGCCCTGGTGAGAATGGTAATTACTAACTGGGAATCTGCCCCTTCTCCAAGGATTCTTTTAGCTCTGAGCCCCCCTTTTTGTTGATCAAATCTGAGGAAAGTCTGGAGAATTTTCTCAGCCTGATTTATGTTAAGAAAGCATGGATATTGAGCAGTTGATAGACCTTGAGTCTCTCCCAATTTAATTCCTTCATGAGTTAATTTGGTTTTAAACAATTAAACACATAACAAGTCACAATAGATCTTGACAACATGATGTACAAAGAAGATGGTGAATTTAAGATAGGCTGAACTAATAATCAACATAAGATCAATTCCAAGTAATTATTTATTGAATGGGCCTGTGTCTTCCGGCCTGTCATGTACATTTCTATTGTGGTGTACACAAGATAAATTAGAAACATGCATATAGGACCAATATTACAAACCATCAATAAATAAGCATCAATATATGTGATGTCAACAAGTGTGAAAACATGGTAAACATTTTGATGTTGTACATGTTAAGTGTGAAGATGATGAATCAACAATTAAACATCAGTTTCCTGAAATTTGGGTGTGGTGTGTACCAATGAAAAATGTAACCTGGTGACTGGAAGATTTGGTAAGCTAGGGTCCATTGACTGATGGATCCACTTCAGGTATGCCCGTATAGCTCCTCTGAAGGCCTCCCCATACTCTGCTCATGGCCAAGTCATCTTCCATCTCACTTGTGGTTCATCTCTTTCTCTCGGCTTCCCTCTTTCAGGTCTGATTTATGTGGTTAATTTGCTGATGTGTTGGGTGGTTGTTGGTAGCCACCAAGATCACTGTTTAAAATTCACATAAATATATACAATCTTCCCAATACAATATTCTAGAAGTAGGTCGGAAGAAATCTAAATTCCTGAAGTAGGAACTAGTTCCCCTCCCCTCCTTTTTTCTCTAATCTAGTGTTGGGTTAATTTGGGGTGGTCAGAGTTTATCACACTGTGTACGCCTTGTATCAACTGGTTCCTGCTGTATGTAAGTTCTCATTGGACCTGGGGTCAGTGAGACGTGTACAGTAAGACAGTGACAAGAGTGAAAATGTGTCAAGATGCATGTAAATAAATGACATACATTTATAACATTTCTTCCACTCAATGGTGTTTATAGTGTGTATAAATAATTCTCTGTGTTTTCCCAATTAACCAACTTCTTCTTCTTCTTCTTCTTCTTCTTCTTCTTCTTCTTCTTCTTCTTCTTCTTCTTCTTCTTCTTCTTCTTCTTCTTCTTCTTCTTCTTCTTCTTCTTCTTCTTCTGTGTCTAATAACTCTCTCCCATTATCTGTTGTTGTTGTGGTGTTGAGTGTTGGGTTGTGTGGTGTTGAGTGGTGTTGAGTGGTGTGTGTTGTGTTTTAAGTTATGTTGAGTAATGAGTTAAGTTCACTTCGCGTGATGGAGTTCCGTGAAGCACAACTTTTCAGATGTAATGCAATTCATAAGTGCTCTTATCTAATTAAAATTTGACATAAATATAAATATTTATCCTTCAAACCCTATTTATTCAATAGATGAAGCAGAAAGAAAAGATTGGATTTCTCTCTCAGCCTTCTAGATTGTAAATAGACATAGATAAGTCTGTTTTAAAACAAGGCACTTATTCTAGTACACGAACTGTCATTTTAGCTGTAGATAGTGATAGCATTTTTAGCAGTGTTTCTGGTGAAATGCACAAGATTGCTTTAGAATCATCACTTCGTACAGTTGTTCAGAATAGAATGGAGTATTATTATGCACTTCCTAAAGTTAATAATTATCTTTAAGAATATCAGAGATTGCAGTTTCATCGAAGAGAGTATTAGAGTGTCAGTTTGCCCGGGAACGGCTCTGCGTCGTCAGAATCTACAGTCGAGCATATTTACATTTCAGAGGTTTTAATTAATAATAATACATTTCAATTGACATTAAAAACACTGGATACCATTACTTGAGACATGATACATCTGGTTATTTCAATCTAAGGACTAACAAGCTCACCTGGGATCCAGACATTCTGCCGTCCTTATTTGGAAAACGGTCACACTTTCTTTCACGTCTGTTCCTCAGGCATGTTTTAGGGAGAAGTGCGCTATTAACATATGCTAAACAGGCGTTGACGCGAGTGTGGTGTCACATGTCTGTTTTGTCCAATGGTCTCCTGAGCTTTGTCTGATGAAATCTTTCTAAGAATCCACGTCATCTGTCACTTGTGCAGTTCCAGTTTTGATAGTGCGTTAAATTTGTAAGTCCTAGTTCCAGTTTGCGGTTGTGTAGTCAATTGTTTCATACTGTCTCCTCTTCTTGGCTTGCAGTCTTGTTAACTGAATAATGGTGGTTAGCAATTATGCTACAGGGCCACAAGCAAACAATCAGTCTGGTGCACTGGAAGTAGTAGCACGTGTATGGACTAGGCTTGAGCTCAAAGCGAGCAAAAGCCAAAAATAAAATTGCGAATGAATTTCAAGGCCTGAGACATAATGCTGTTTATGAACCAGATCAGATTTCTTAAATGTTCATATGTTGTAGACTGTATTTTTCGCTTTTTATTGACCCACTGTTTTCTGATAGACAAGAAAGAATCCAACATAAAATAGGCGAGGAAGTAGCTGAGGAACATTTTGGGTTCCGCAAATGCAGCGGTACCAGAAAAGCAATTATCTGTTTGAGGATGTTAATTTCACAATATATAGAAGTTCAAATAGTCAGGTCTTAGTCAGATATGACTGAGCTACCGAATGACAGTAGACGGTACTACCTGCTTTCTGTCAGCGCCGAATGTTGGGCGGCGCTTACCACACCCAACACCCCACATTGTGCCAACGGCTTCGGGCGGAAGAGCGCAATTGGGAGGGTACAAGCCTTATCCTGGTGCGAGGAAATGCAACCCAAAGACAAAATAGTCATGGCAGGGCAGACCAGGCCCTAAGCCTTGGTTGGCAACTGGTCTAGGATCGAAGCTTCGACAGGCGGACAGTTAGAGCATTGCTTTGCTGATCCAGCAACTTCTGCAGCTTGTCTTGTTCCAGATGTATAGGTGTTAACTTTCCTCTGGAGTGAACTAGGCAGGCCGAGAGAGGGATCATGCTGCATGGGCAACACATGGTTTCTTTATTTTAGCCCAGGCTTTGTGCTATGGAGAGAGGCAATAACTCCATCCCTGGTCGTAACCGGTCTCGGAATCAAAGCGAGAGGCAACTGTTACGGGCTATAAGTCCTTGTCAGTTGGCGTAGACATGGGACGCCACGCGTTGCCTCTGACGGTGGGAGACACCTACAGGTGTCACTGATCAGCTACCGCCCGCCTCAAGCTGGGCAGCCCCCGGCCAATTGGGTGCTGATCCGCCACAGCCTGTCTGCTTCAATGGTTGCTTGGGGCTAGAACAAAATCTGCATCGCAGGCTGTAAAACCATTGCACCAGGTACTAATAAAAAGAATAATAGAAACCTCAAGCTACGGCTTGCAACCTGGAACGTAAGAACCATGTGTCCAGGATTTTCCACTGACTTGATAAATATTGACGATGTGAGAAAAACGGCTGTGATTGATGCTGAACTCAATCGTCTTAACATTGATATTGCTGGCCTGCAGGAGACTCGCCTCGCTGAGGAAGGGTCACTCAGGGAACACAATTACACCTTCTTTTGGAAGGGTAGAGGGCAGGCAGAAAAAAGGCAACATGGTGTGGGCTTTGCAGTGAAGAATTCGCTACTGGGAATGATTGATATCCCAGCTGGAGGTAATGAAAGATTATTATCCCTGTGCATAGCAACCTCTTGTGGATTTGCGACCATTATCACTGCATATGCACCGACACTCGCTTCCTCTGATGATGTGAAGGATACGTTCTATGAGGCGTTAGACTCAGTGATCAAGGCAGTTCCAAAATCCGACTACATTTATATGCTCGGTGATTTCAATGCTCGTGTGAGCAATGACTTGAGTTCATGGCCAGTGTGCCTTGGAAAATACAACATCGGTCGCATGAATGAAAATGGGCAAAGGCTGCTGGAGCATTGCACTAGAAATGACCTATGTATTACAAACTCCTTTTTTAAAACAAAAGAGCTGCATAAGGTCACATGGAAACATCCAAGGTCCGGCCATTGGCATCAGCTGGACTTCATTATCACACGGAGACAACATCTGAACCATACATCATTAACTGACAGTGCTGACTGTGATACAGATCATTCTTTGGTTGTTGCAAAGGTTAGACTGAGACCAAAGAGAATCTACACAGCTAAACACAAATCTAGCTCCAGGATTAATATTATTAACACTCACGATCCTGGAAAGTGCTTTGAATTTCAACAGCAACTTGAAGACGCTTTCACTGATACATCAGAAAAGTGTATAGTAAATGATGAATGGAGTAAACTTAAGGAAACTATTTATAAAACAGCGGTAAGGGTTTACGGCACTGTGGATCATAAGAGCCAGGACTGGTTTGAGGCAAACAGCCAGATACTGCAACCCTTGATTGATAAAAAGAAGATAGCTCTCTTAAGAAAAAAGGAAAGAACAACGCGTAACACTCTGAGTGAGCTGAAGCAAGCCAGGAAGGATGTGCAAAAGGCTGCCAGGCAGTGTGCGAATGACTATTGGATCAAGTTATGTGAGTCCATTCAAATCGCAAGTGATAAGGGAAACATCAGAAGCATGTATGAAGGGATAAAGAAAGCCAGTGGTCCAATGATCAAAAGAAGTGCACCACTTAAAACCTTGACTGGAGAAATCATCACTGATAAGAAACAGCAGATAGATAGATGGGTCGATTGTTTTTTTTTTTTTTTTTTTTTTTTGCAATGGGACTAGAAAATAAGATAACTAAAACAAGGTAACTAGCTTTATCTACCCTCGGTTAATCGGTCAAGACGCCTGTCTCGCTATCCAAAGTAACGAGTTCGTTTTCAGACTCGACAATTTGTTCACAAGTGCTCTTTTACTGGACAATCAATGAAGGAAATGACTAGAGCCATGGAGTTTGTGCTGTGTTAAACGTCAGGTCACGCTGCGGACAGAAATCGATCCATATGGGATCAACATCGTTGCAATTAAATCGACCTTCTTGCCACCATTTAACTGTATACATCTTAGACATTCTGAACAAGTGTAAAAACATATCTTGCAATATTGTAACAAATGCATCCCAGAACACGCTCAACACGATTATGTGACATATATCCCAGAACACATTCAGCACGATTGTGTCACATATATCCCAGAACATATTCAGCAAAATTGTGTCACATATATCCCAGAACCCATTTAGTACGATTGTGTCACATGTATCCCAGAACGCGTTCAGCACAATGTGTCACATATATCCCAGAACACATTCAACATGATTGTGTCACATATATACCAGAACACATTCAGCAAAATTGTGTCACATATATCCCAGACCACATTTAGTACGATTGTGTCACATATATCCCAGAACGCATTCAACACAATGTGTAACATATATCCCAGAACACATTCAGCATGATTGTGTCACATATATCCCAGAACACATTCAGCACAATTGTGTCACATATATCCCAGAACACATTTAGTACGATTGTGTCACATATATCCCAGAACGCATTCAGCATGATTGTGTCATATATATCCCAGAACACATTCAGCACGATTGTGTCATATATATCCCAGAACACATTTAGTACGATTGTGTCACATATATCAGAGAACGCATTCAGCACAATGTGTCACATATATCCCAGAACACATTCAGCATGATTGTGTCACATATATCCCAGAACACATTCAGAATAATTGTGTGACATATATCCAAGAACACATTCAGCACAATGTGTCACATATATCCCAGAACACATTCAGCACGATTGTGTCACATATATCCCAGAACACATTCAGCACGATTGTGTCACATATATCCCAAACCATATTATGCAAGATGTATAAAATAGTTCTTATAATACATTATCTAAGACTGTACGAAATACACCATAAAACAAGAGTGTACCACGTACATAACTGAACACAAAATTGTACGAGGGTAAGTTAATAAGAAAGTCACAAATGGCTGTAGAAAAAATAACTAAATATGATAACAACTTGAAACCAGTTTATTTTTATAGATACATTGTCCCTTTATTTCTCAACATAATTTCCACCAACATTGATGCACTTATCCCATCGTTTTATCAGTCCTCCCAAACCGGCTGCATGGAACTGCGTGACCTGTTTTTTTAAACCACGTTGTTACTTCACATTCAACTTCGGCGTCATTCGCGAAATGTCTCCCGCCAAGGTGGGCTTTCAGTGTTTATGCTGACAAATGTTTGTCCCGTAAAGCGGTGCATAGCTGGGTAGAAAAAGTTATGAGACCAAGTCAATAAGTAAGTCACACAGTTCTATGGGATGATGGGTAAATAAAAACGCAGAATGGCAATGAGACACTGACTTGGCACTTGTCTCCCAGTCATCAGTCCTTGATGTAAAGTGGACTGTTTTAAATGACCATGGGAGTGATCACATGCCATGCTCAGTCCTGATCTCTAAATCCAGGAAGGTTAAGGCTGGGAGAGTGCGCAAGACCTTCCTGTATGAATGGACCGACAGCCTTCTTGGACGACTCAGACAAGGGGCAGGCAACAGGACTGTTAAAGCTCCTGTTTTGCAACCCCCATGGTGAACCCCAGAAGTAGACAATGCTTTGAAGGCAAAGAGAGCTGCAGTGAAGCAGTTAGGGAAAGTGAGACAGACACCCCGAAGCTTACGAGAGGAAGTGGACACAGCGGAAAATGTCAAGAAAGACAAGGTGGGGGTTTTCAAACGCTGTGCTGCAGAGGCCAAGAAAGTAAAATGTTTTATGAAGGCGATTGGAGGTGATAAAACACTGCGAAAATTCTGGAAACTGCACAGACAAATGCAAAGAAAAGATCGGCCTATCACAGTGGGAACAATTTATAGAGAGTATGGTGTGTATGTGACAACAGACAAAGAGAAAGGGGAGGCGTTTCTCCAGAGATTTTTAGAGCAGACAAATCATAATGATTCGGATACCTGGGATGCAGTTACAGATGAGTTATCTGGCACAATGGATAATATGTATTATGAAGATATCATACGGGTTGAAGATGTTAAACATATTTTGAAAAAGGCAAAAGACACGGCACCAGAGCCCAATGGTGTTAGGTATGGCCACATGAAGGTTTTGAGTGATGTAGACCTGGATGCAACGATTACGAGGATCTGCAAGTAAACAACAGGACGAGGAATTGGTTGACAAGAAGCCGTCAATGGAAGGAATGGGAGTAGACAACCTAGGCGAATTCTGAACGACGGAACTGTGAAAATGGAAAACCAGGCTTCAAGGTGAACAAGATAGAATAGGGAGGCTATTCGTAGATAGTAAATAGACGCCGACCCTGTGTCAAGGGCAGTTTATATTCTAGAAGAGCTGAATCCTACAACATCTATAGAATATAGAATACTAGTATTACTAAACGCATGGAAAAGTATCTGTTACCAGGAGGAGTTTTATCTGATAGCGTTGATGCATCTTGGATTCCAACATAGTCAGTAAGACATTATTCGAACATAATACGAAACGACACCACCTTCATCACAACATACGCCACGCTACTGGATCTGACCTGGGCAATACAGAACCTTAACTCACAGTGACGATCAACTTACAAAATTATGTTACGCGTTGTAACGTGGTCGGTGATTCTCTGCAACACAGCAGTAATCAAGGCAGTCACGGACGTTCTCCATTGATTTAAGATAACGTCGTTAAGGACTTTAAAACACCAATAACATTTGTGAAGGACATTACAACAACACCGACAAACCATTCAACCACCTACGCTTATAAAGGAAATCAAGACGTCACATACACAATCGTACATCAGGACATATTTATATCGAAACCTACACTACTGGACAGTATACATGGCTGAAGCTCTACGAATATACTCCACCACAGAGCAAGTTGACTACATAAATCGGTGACGAGCGAGCGCCAAGTAATTACACTATCGTTACAGACAGGAGCAACGTTCAATCGCTGCTTCAATCTTTAGTCCACACGCATCATAGTTATAATAGATTATTTGGTTGTTTCGGGATTTGAAATTTAAATATTGAGCACAACCCACCACTGGCAACGCTGATCGTACTCTGGCGTGAACCTAAGGCCTATCCACGTCAATATGGAAGCACTATACTCGAGTTTCGTTCTCGTTTGAGCTCGTCAGTAGTGCATATCCCTGACCGGATCCGGAAACAAGCCCCGGATTACTGGCGTGTGGAGCGGGTGTGTAACCACGCGGCACACGCTGGACACGCCAAATTATCATAACAAAACACCACAAAGTCACCCATCGTAGGCTATGCTCAAGATCGCCCAATCGCCGCGACTGACATCCGTCAATCGATGTGGACCCGTACGATCAGGACTTCTCACTGGCAAGGAACACCAGGCCTCCTAAAATCCAGTGAGCAATAATACGAGCTCAAACGAGAGCGAAACTCGAGTATAGTGCTTCCATATTGACGTGGATAGTCCTTAGGTTCATGCCAGAGTACGATCAGCGTTGCCAGTGGTGGGTTGTGCTCAATATTTATATAGTTATAATAAACGGACACCACTTATTAATTAACCGATCAAAACATTCAACAAGGCCAGTGTAAATTTTCATTGTTGGTTGTTGTTACATTTGTGTTTAATTAGGTGTTAACTAGTTAACGGTGACGAAGTTAACTCTAAATTACCAGATTGGGCGGTTGGTGGGTCTTTCTTAAATAGTTAAGGTCACTTGATTAATTAAGAAAGAGTTTAGTGTTGGCAATCGTCAGGTCGGTATGAAGGTATTTATATCGATCTCACGGGTGACAGCACTTAATCGTTGTCTTGTTATATGTGTGTAGTAGTAACTTAGGAGTTATTTGAAACTTACAAGAGGAAAAGTATTAGATAATAGTAGTGTCTTTTATCAATATAAATATGTGTTTACGTCACACGTCACTCGTTTTTTTTTATATATATATTCTTTATACTGAATATATTTTTAACACTATTTTCCGTTGTTTACATAAAATAACAGTTAGTATAATTTTATAGAATTAAGTTGTCAAACTTCTTTTGTTCGAGATACATTGTTTTTGAGTTGAGATTTTGAACATTGTCTGCAACATTTGTACTTGTTTATATTATTATTGTATACTATATTTTCTACGCTCTTGAATATCGTCGAGCCCTTTGCATTCCTCTATCTTATTTCAGCTAGAGTAGTGATAGTTAAAATAGGACAACATGTCAACACTTGAAGACTTCATGAAGATGGGTGAGAAGTCTGGTTTGACTGGTGCTGACCTCAGGAATTGGGCAAAGAAAGAATTGAAAAATTATCAGACACAACAACACGAGGAAAAAGCCGAAAAGTTGGCAGCAGAGAAAGAAGCAAAACAACTTAAAGCTGCACGGGAACGAGAGGAACGACAAGAGAGGTTGGCTCTTGAGAAATATCTGAAGGAAAAGAAGATGGCTTTGGAACGTGAGAAAATAGTGGCTGAAAAAGAGAAACTAGCAGTCGAAAAAGAGATTAAGGAAAAATAAATAGCCGCAGAGGCAGATATGAAGGCAAAACAAATAGCCGCAGAGGCAGAAATGAAGGCAAAACAAATAGCTGCAGAGGCAGAAATGAAAGAAAACCAACTGGCATTTGAAAAAGAAAGACTTGCGACAGAGACACTCTGGAGAGACAAGGAGTTCGTGGGGAGTTTAAAGGTCAAGGCAATGGAAATGGACCGTGAAGCTGAGATTGAACGAGAGAAAATACAAGCTAAAAATAAGGATCCTGTCAAGAAGTACCAAGGGTTATTTCGCAACCTCCAGCAAGGTGACTCGGTAAGTTCTTGGATTACTAATTTCGAGGTGTTGGTAAAATTCTATAAAATTCCCGAGCAGGACATACCGATTTTATTTCATGGACATCTCGCGTTGGAGCCTTTAAAGGTAATTGAACTGATACCTGAGAACTTGCGTACCAACTACAAGTATATACGAGATCGTGTTCTTGCAATTTCAGTTTAGATGAATCTGGTCTACGTACAAAGTTTAAAACGCTTACTCCTAAATCTAACCAAACCTTCCTTGACTTTGTTTCTGAATTATCGTCAAGCTTTGGTAAATGGATTAAGGCAGCTGATACTTTTCTGATTTCGATAAAATTCGAGATCTAATAATAAGAGACAGACTTCTGTCTGCAGTACCAGAATCTATGTCTGTATTTCTGGTTGAGAATAAATGTAAATCACTTAGTGAGATGGAAGCAAAAGGAGAATAATATTTCAATGCACATCGTGATATATTTGCCAATTGTGCACAACCAGAGCTTGTCATAGGAGCAAGCGCTAGATTCCAAAAAAGCAATGGTAAATTTAAAAAAATTTACAGTAGGAATAGAAGTGGTCCATACCAGTATTCCAATAAAGAGGGAGACAGACCAAGAAAGGGACACCTTACACGACGCCAACATTGCAAATTATCACACGGACATCTTGAAATGTGTGATCAACACCCAGGTTACGCAGCTTATCTGCGAGACATTACGGCAAAGAAAAGAAGTAAGTATGATTCATACAAGAGAAGCATCAAATGTTTTTCTTGTCGAGCGTACAGACATACCTGTAGGTCTTGTCGGATGAGAAATTCCTGGAAGGAAGCAAGTACTGCATATGTTTTTTCCAGTAGTGACTCTGTGGACTTAGAGGAGACACATGCAGCTATCATACAACAGTATGATGACAAGACTGATAAGACTGTGACGGACATTCCTAATGACGAATGTGTTGAAACAATTCATGAAGCCAATGCCGTTAATATTCAAAATGGCAAACTCAAAGTTCACCAGGCATGGGTGAATGGTGAACCTACTACCCGTATTCGTGATTCAGGGGCTTCAATTGTCGGAGTGGATCAGAGGTTGATAAAGACAGAGGATTATACGGACGAAACGATTGCCTGCAGAACTTTTGGTGGCACAATTGAGAAATATAAGATTGCCACGATTACAATACAATCGCCATATTTCGAAGGTACAGTAAATGCAGCAGTATTACCTAACCCTTGTGCCGGATTATTAATTGGGAATATACCCAATGCAAATCAGTACACTCATGAAGAGGCAATACAATGGGAGATCGACCACGTGCGCGCGAATGCAGTCACAAGAGCTCAAGAACGAAGACAAATAGATCAATCTTCTCAGACAGACAATGACAATATACAGAATAATATCAGACTGACAACTGACTTACCGATGAACAAAAACAAGATCCGACATTACAAACGTGTTTTAAAAACTTACATGAACCGTCTAAACAGGCTAAACGTGGTAATTGGAAATTTTTCTCGGACAATAATATTTTATCCAGACGTTGCAATAAAGGTTACTTTATTACACGTTACTTACAAACAGTACTCCCAACTAAATATCGTAAAGAGGCACTAAAACTGGCACATGATTCACCATTTGCGAGTCATATGGGTATTGCCAAAACCACTAACAGATTATTAACACAATTTTATTGGCCTGGATATAACAAAGATATTACCAGACATGTACGTTCATGTACATTATGTCAAATGACCACACAAAAAGGCAAACATCCCAAAGCACACGTTCAGAAAACTGATCTGGCATCTCGGCCATTTCAGAAAATTGCTGTGGATATTGTGGGTCCACTGAACACAATTACTGATCGAGGCAATAGATTTATCTTGACCATGATTGATCTTTGTACTCGTTGGCCAGAGGCTATTCCACTTAAGTACATCACAAGGAGATCCATCTTAGATTCATTATTGATAATTTTCAGTAGAATAGGATTCCCAAGTTGCATACTATCTTATAGAGGGAGTCAATTTATATCTACAGCTACCCAAGAGGCAATGAAAATACTAGGTATTCCACAAGTCTTTAGTTCTCCTTGGGACCCAATGACAAACGGGGTCAATGAAAATTACAATGGAGTCCTTAAACAAACTCTAGCAAAAGTAGCAGCCGATAGACCTAAAGATTTGGATATTTTATTACCAGCAGTACTGTTTGCATACCGTGAGGTACCGCAATCTAGTACAGGTTTTTCTCCATTCGAGCTGGTATACGGAGCAAATCCGCGTGGTCCATTGTTATTATACAATGATATGCTTAGAAATAAGACATACGATCACCCAAAAAATATTAGCATACGAAATGGTTACGCAGTTGAGAGACAAAATCATTACAGCTTGCCAAATCGCAAAATTAGCACTGGAGAAAGCTAGAGAAAAGTACAGACAGTACGATAATAGAAACGCCAAGACAATAGTCTTGAAAGAAGGAGAAGAGGTATGGTTATTACTACCTGATCCTCGTGACTGTTTAGTTACTTCATGGCAAGGTCCATTTAAAGTGATTAAGAAAATCAGTGATGTAGACTATCGCATTGATGTAAATGGGAAACATAAAATCTTTCACATAAATATGCTGAAACCATTTATCCCACGCGACAACAACACATCACAGGTGATGCAACAAATACCACATAGAATAGCAACAGCTTGTTGGGTTATTAACGAACAACAATAAGACGCTATTGAACAACAAATTCCAACCCCAACAGTTAATAGTGACAGTGGTTGGCAATCTATACAATTAAGTCAAGATTTGTCAACTCAAGACAAAGAGACATTTATCGCAGCAATAAAAGAATTCAGCACAATCTTTTCTGATAAACCAGGACAGACATCGCTTATCAAGCATAAAATAACTTTACTCTCGAATGTCCCAGTTAAAGTGAAACCATATCCTATTTCAATACATTATCTAGAAAAACTTACAGCAGAGATTTCAGAGTTAGATAAAACTGGGATTATAAGAAAATCCATTTCAAACTACTGTTCTCCGGTAGTAATTGTGAAGAAAAAAGATAGTTCATTACGTCTATGTGTTGATTATAGAAAAGTAAATGCATTAACACTACTAGATGCAGAACCAATGCCAAACATTGATGATTTGATTGAAAGCATGGCAAACTCGAAACTCTTTTCGAAGAATGACCTCACCAAGAGATATTGGCAAATCCTTATGGATGAAGATTCTATGCATATCACAGCTTTCAGTACTCCATTAGGTCTATATGAATGGGCATATCTTCCATTCGGTTTACAACATGCGCCAAGCAAATTTATGCGCATGATGAGGAGATTACTCCATGGAATTTCTAATGTGGTGACCTATATGGATGACATCTGTATTCATACTTCAGATATTGACACACATGTCAAAATTCTCAAATAAGTATTTCATAGGATACAGCAACACGGTCTGAAAGCTAAACCAAGTAAAATTGAGACAGGCTTTACTGAAATACAATTCCTTGGTCATAGAATTTCTAACGGATTTAGAAATACAGATCCACTGGTGGTTACCAAAATTCTTAATATCAAACCTCCAACGACAAAAATGGAATTAAGACGTATATTAGGTCTGATTAATTACTATCAGAAGTTCATTCCTAACTTTGCTGATATGACAGCAACATTCTCTTAACTATTAAAGAAAGGTCAGCCTACAAAAATAGTTTGGACAGATGATCATGATAAACTACTACAACAAATAAAAACTATGTTTAGTACCTATCCTATTCTGAAATTACCTGATATTTCAAAAGACTTCGTATTACAAACGGATGCTAGTTTACATGCTATTTCAGCTGTATTATTAAATTACATGAGGGAAAGCTACATCCCATTCTTTACTTCAGTAAAAAGCTATCAGAGACACAGAGAAATTATGCTATTACTGAACTAGAAGCTTTAGCATTAATTGAAAGTATCGAGAAATTCTCAAGGTATCTACTTGGTAGAAAATTGCTGGTTCTTTCTGATAACAAACCTTTACAGATATTCAAATCTGGTCATCCTAAGAATTCCAGAATTCATAGATGGTCCTTACTCTTGCAGGATTATGAATTCGATATCTGTCATATTCCTGGAAAGGATAACAATCTTACGGATATTCTTAGTCGACTGTAAATAGATAGGTCTGCTTCACATTGGTTTACTTATAGTTAATTGTCTTTGTCATTCATAGAATGTTAGGAAAAATAATATTTATGTTCAGATGGCACCTGATTAAATAACATTGTATATAACAATCATCTATTGTGTAATTATTATTATTGCAAATATATAGTCTAGTCAAATGGATACTTGTGTCGATTTGTCATTTTGGCAGGATGGCATAATACAGCTACCAAGTGAAGGACTTTAGAGAGTCATGTTGAACTAGGTGGCTATAAACTGTTTGGACGACAAATTTCATATTGTGCGGATATGAAGTTACAAAGAACAATATGCTAAGTATTTAGTTAGAAACAGTGTGTGTTTAACAATAATATTGTGAAAACCATATCCTATTTCAATACATTATCTAGAAAAACTTACAGCAGAGATTTCAGAGTTAGATAAAACTGGGATTATAAGAAAATCCATTTCAAACTACTGTTCTCCGGTAGTAATTGTGAAGAAAAAAGATAGTTCATTACGTCTATGTGTTGATTATAGAAAAGTAAATGCATTAACACTACTAGATGCAGAACCAATGCCAAACATTGATGATTTGATTGAAAGCATGGCAAACTCGAAACTCTTTTCGAAGAATGACCTCACCAAGAGATATTGGCAAATCCTTATGGATGAAGATTCTATGCATATCACAGCTTTCAGTACTCCATTAGGTCTATATGAATGGGCATATCTTCCATTCGGTTTACAACATGCGCCAAGCAAATTTATGCGCATGATGAGGAGATTACTCCATGGAATTTCTAATGTGGTGACCTATATGGATGACATCTGTATTCATACTTCAGATATTGACACACATGTCAAAATTCTCAAATAAGTATTTCAGAGGATACAGCAACACGGTCTGAAAGCTAAACCAAGTAAAATTGAGACAGGCTTTACTGAAATACAATTCCTTGGTCATAGAATTTCTAACGGATTTAGAAATACAGATCCACTGGTGGTTACCAAAATTCTTAATATCAAACCTCCAACGACAAAAATGGAATTAAGACGTATATTAGGTCTGATTAATTACTATCAGAAGTTCATTCCTAACTTTGCTGATATGACAGCAACATTCTCTTAACTATTAAAGAAAGGTCAGCCTACAAAAATAGTTTGGACAGATGATCATGATAAACTACTACAACAAATAAAAACTATGTTTAGTACCTATCCTATTCTGAAATTACCTGATATTTCAAAAGACTTCGTATTACAAACGGATGCTAGTTTACATGCTATTTCAGCTGTATTATTAAATTACATGAGGGAAAGCTACATCCCATTCTTTACTTCAGTAAAAAGCTATCAGAGACACAGAGAAATTATGCTATTACTGAACTAGAAGCTTTAGCATTAATTGAAAGTATCGAGAAATTCTCAAGGTATCTACTTGGTAGAAAATTGCTGGTTCTTTCTGATAACAAACCTTTACAGATATTCAAATCTGGTCATCCTAAGAATTCCAGAATTCATAGATGGTCCTTACTCTTGCAGGATTATGAATTCGATATCTGTCATATTCCTGGAAAGGATAACAATCTTACGGATATTCTTAGTCGACTGTAAATAGATAGGTCTGCTTCACATTGGTTTACTTATAGTTAATTGTCTTTGTCATTCATAGAATGTTAGGAAAAATAATATTTATGTTCAGATGGCACCTGATTAAATAACATTGTATATAACAATCATCTATTGTGTAATTATTATTATTGCAAATATATAGTCTAGTCAAATGGATACTTGTGTCGATTTGTCATTTTGGCAGGATGGCATAATACAGCTACCAAGTGAAGGACTTTAGAGAGTCATGTTGAACTAGGTGGCTATAAACTGTTTGGACGACAAATTTCATATTGTGCGGATATGAAGTTACAAAGAACAATATGCTAAGTATTTAGTTAGAAACAGTGTGTGTTTAACAATAATATTGTGTGAACATTATAATATATATATATATATATATATATATATATATATATATATATATATATATATATATATATATGTGTGTGTGTGTGTGTGTGTGTGTGTGTGTGTGTGTGTGTGTGTGTGCGTGCATATGTTTAGGTAATTAGTTAATTAAATAAGTAACTGTGTTATATTAATTAGTTAATTAAATAAGTAACTGTGTTATATTAATTAGTATTATATTAGAATAGTTTGTATTTCTAATCATTGGTTCATTAGTTAATAACTGTTAATTATTGAATTTAGGATTGATTAATAGTTATGAGATATCCACACTAGAATATATCTCTAAAGTATCTCAGTGCATAAGGCGTCTACCTTACCTACAGACATTAATAACATGAGCAGCGACAACATTCAACAGCAACTGATATGGATTACGTGGAACCCCATTACTACCCTCGTCCGCAACTCCAGGTAGTACCTAGAGTGAGGACACTTGCCCATTTGGACAAGGTAGGGACTAATGAAAATTAGTTGGACCGACCTACCCATGGGTCGGCAACACGACGTCCAACGTGGTTTTGGACAGGAGGGCGTCCCCGTCATATGAAATTAATTTTTTTTAGGGTGGGTAACGGGATCCATAAGGTCTATTCATCAAGTGTTTTAACTTATGTTGGCTATGAGTAAGGCTATAAAGCATAATTACATGTATATAGATATAGATGTAAAGAAAAAATGATGTTATCATTTTTTTTTTTGTCTGAGAGGGGGCATAATGCCATATAACGAGCACGCCAAAAGAAGATACAGGAAAAAGGAAGAAAGGGATTTTGCAAAAGGATGCACCAAAGTGGACGATGCACAGGAAACCCAAGGGAGACACGAGACGTCATAGGACAACAAAGAGTCACACGTTGTGAGGCTGTGTTACAAAGCGGTTGTGTTTTCTAAAGTCTGTGTCAAGTGGAAATCTGGATGCAACGATTACGAGGATCTGCGAGTAAACAACAAGACGAGGAATTGGTTGACAAGAAGCCGTCAATGGAAGGACTGGGAGTAGACAACCTATGCGAATTCTGAACGACGAAACTGTGAAATGGAAAACCAGGCTTCAAGGTGAACAGGATAGAATAGGGAGGTTATTCGTAGATAGTAAATAGACACCGACCCTATGTCAAGGGCAGTTTATATTCTAGAAGAGCTGAATCCTATGATTTCTACAACGCATAAGTAAATGTGTAAAAACGTTCACTGGATTGCGTGAGTTTATGTCATATTTTCCAAAGTTCAGGTGAGAACTTTTAATGTTCTAATTTAATGAGTTTGGAAACCTTGATTGTGAAATTCATGGTGAGTTATTATGGGATTTACGTCGAGGCATCAAGCTGCATGAGTATTTGGAAAGGGGGAAGCTTCTTCCAAGAGGCCTGGGGAGTTACAGGCCAGGAAAAGATACCTGGAAATGCGGCCACTTTTGCCTTTGATGTTTATGGGGGGTTCCAGAGTAGACAGGAAACAATGGCGGCAGCGCTTGATCTCGAGGATACGTACAACAGAGCTCGCTATGATATATTGATGACCGCACTGATGGAGAAGGGGGTAAATACCTGGTTGGTGAACTGGATAGCAGCCGTCATGCATTCACGTCGGGTTGCTCTCCGTCTGGGTGCATGGAACTCAGAGCCACATATTTTATCCCCGGGACTGCCACGGGGATCTGCAGTCTCACCGGTGCTCTTTAACGTGTATACAAGCAAGATTGCAAACCTAGAAGCACCAGGGGTTGGAAGGATACTAACATTTGCAGATGATATTCTTGCATATAAGCATGGGAGAGAGAGGGAGCAAACAGCCCAGGAGCTACAGGCGACAGTAGACAAAGTGATTGACCGGTGCACTGAAATGAGTGCTGTCATCCACCCGGCTGTTTTGTGGTGCTCTCTGGACAACAGGATTGTGAGAACTGATGTCCCAAGCCTCACGATAAATGGTAGACGCGTCAACAGAGAGAACAAACTGAAGTATCTGGGAATCACATTTGACAAGAACCTGTCCTTCAAGGACCACGTGGAGTCGGTTGTGAAAAGATCTCAAAAGGGACTCAATGCACTTAAAACTATGGCTGCAATGGGCACAGAGCAGAGAATGCTTTTCACACTATACCAGCACTTGATCCTCTCAGTGATTTATTATGAACTAGGACTGCTCACCGTCTCAAAGAGTCAATTGGTGAAATTAGAGCGCATACAGAACGAAGCTATGTGGGTCATTCTGAGATGCATCTGAGACACCCCAGTAGTGTATATGCGTTACATCCTTGGTCTGCCGACTGTTGCTGGTAGGCTCAAGGTGATGCAGGCGAAGACATACCTCAGAGTAGCTGCAGACACAGACCACCCACTGCATGAGGCGCTGGACGTATTTAAGGGTCAGCGACTGATAAGGGGGAAATCATGGATGGCTCAGGCGGAGGATACGATCAGACAGATGTGCATCTTGGAGAAAATTAGGCGAGGAGAGGAGTGGGTCAGAGTGCCAACGAAGAAGTCAGAGCCGGGATTGCAGGGAGTGGCCAGCAGGGGCCACTGTGGCATCTTGGGAAGTTGGAAGCAGTACCCACCTCGACCGACCCCACAATGAAGTAACGCTAAGAGGATGGGACTAATTTTGTTTGGATGGGAGGGCCCTTGTAAGCCAAAGTGTCCCATAATAGCTCTGGAAATCTAGGGGTTTCCCAGGAATGTTGATTTCTTCCCTCCAAAATCTTCCTTCCCGAAAAGAGAAACTTATCTAGCTCACGAGTCCCCCACCTATGATCATTTTCCCTTTTAGGAGAAATGGTCACAGGAAATTTATAAGAATTAAACTTCCCTTTTCTGAGTAACCCGGAACCTGGGAGATTACAATAGAACAGAACTTTACTGTCTATTCGTGTTTACCCAGCCACCTGTAGTTCCAGATTCTACAATTATGTGATGTAGTTTCATTAACTAAACACATAAATAATAAATGTTTTGTCACGCCACAATGTACTTGACAGAAGATTGCAGGAAAAGTTAATTTTGTTTATTAACCAAAAAGCTGTGGAAATAAGCCAGTAAAGCATTTATGAACATATGAACGATACACATCAGTCTATAGGATAATGTTCTAAATACACAATGGAGAATAGAACTCCTAGAAGATCTCATGGTGGTTCATTCATTTAGCCACTGGATTACACCACTGATTTCCTACCATTGTCTCTGCACTACACAAATGTTTTGCTTTGAATTTCCAAGTAATCTATTAGTGAAACCTTTAAATCAAAACAGTCTACACAAAATAAGATCTTTAGAGGTTCATAAATTCTCTCCTCTCTGGAAGTTCTTTCTGGTTCTCAAGTTATCTGAATGTATAACTGATTATAACAAAGTCCTTCACTATTTGATTGTCAGTAAGACTTCTGTAGGATGATCTGCAGAATGCACTATTTGATAATCTGCAGGTCTTTGTGAGGTATAAAATGATCCTAGTGATCTTAGGGATATTCCTGAATTTCAGATCTTGTTAATCATCAGAATGATCATGAAGCACAGATCCCATTGGGCACATTTCGGTAATGATCTGGGGACTCTTGACTCGTCAGCTCTACTAATAGCCATGTCACCCAGTGATAGACAGGTCAGATGTTCGGATCCTGCCTTATTCATTGGATAACCTAGAAGAATCGCGTCGCCGCGAAGGCTCTTGGAATAGAAAGAAAAAACAGAGGCTGCAGCAGGATGTGACAATATGAATTAGAAACAAATAGGTATATTAAACTCCTGCGAGAAGGCTCTTGGGACAATAGACGCCATAATTTGGCACATACAAGCGAGCCGTCATGGGAGCTGGTTGTGTTTCATGGGGAGTTCTCGAATGTATGTCTCCCGCCTGATTCATGGGAAGTCTTTTGTCTAACATCATTGTTGCTGAGTCCTAAATACTTATGAGTCAGGTAAAGCTTTGTATGAGAGAGTGTGTGTGTGTGTAAGTTTCGGCACTAATAAATATATATTCTTCTATCAGAAGACAGCCGCCAACTGTTCACACGGTTCCAGAAATGGCTGCTTACCGCAATCACTGGTGTAGATATCTGACTCCATCTATCTTTCATTTCCAGAAGAGTTGCAGTACAAACACTATGTCTTCAGCTGTGAAAAGAGGCTCACTTCAGTCCAGACTGCTATTCCTAAGTCTAAATCTTACTAGCTTTCTGACTGCGTTCAGATCAGGTTTAGTACAGGACAATCTATGATCTGTGTGCTGTCTGTCGCCTTGATTTCAATCCACAGCGAAACTTCAACTCATGCGAATGTGAGAGAGAGGAATGAAAGTGCTCTACCTCTTATCTTATATGTCCGTGGTGTGAGGACAGATTATGTGTGTAACTGTTTAGCATCAATGACGGGTCCAGCATTTATACTGCTATGATAAATCATTCGAACACATTGTGACATGACCGACCATGTATTTAGCACTCTGACCGAACCACAGTCAAGCTAACAGCCCAACTCCAGCACTCAAGTGAACGAATAAAAGAAGATTGGTGTTAGAATGAGAGAATGAGTGCATTGTGTCATCTCATCTTTCTTTCACTCTGCATATATGTGTTAAAGAATGAGAGGCAGTGTAAATCCTCAAAAGGAATGTTTCACATAGACCTCCACATTCATACCAATTATATGTTGATCATTATGTTAACTTAAGAGTGAAAATATGTAATGTATGTTTCTTTACATTATTACTTAGATGCAACATGTGGAATGTAGTTTTATCAAACCATCACCCTGTTTGACAGAGTAAGTAAAGGACATAATATGCTTTCAGGCATAATCACTTCTTAACTGTCAAGGGGATTATCACCCCAGTGTCAGAAGAAGAAATAAAGGAAATGACAGAAGAGGTGAGAAGGTATAACAGGAAAATAACCAGGCAGACTAAAACAATTGAGGCAGCACTGATTGGTAACATGAGTTATTATGAATAAGATGAACAATCATCCTGTTCTGTTCCATTACTATTTAGGATAAGTTATGCTGGGTACATTTCATCATTAACTCTCCATCATTCCTCTCCTAGCCTTGCCATTCACCGTGTCTGTGTCCTCTGTGAGAACATCAGCTAACAGATAAATATGTACATGAGCAGAATAAGAGGGCTTGCCAAATACAATTGCTGATGTCTAATGCCAGTACAAAGAAGAGACACTGTAGCTCTAACTTGTAGGTACTTCCTGAATCTGCTGCCTTCTGTAACTCCTGTCTGTAGCCCTTTTCATTCTTGTCAACTGGAGAATTACCATCCATTGACTAGATATAAATAGGTTCACCATGTTTATTCACCTCAGGTGAGGATGACGGTGTTCGCAGATTGTCATGATCCAGAGTTGCAGATCATTGCCCAATAGGTGTTCAATGGATCTGTAGACCAATAGCAGATCTTTAACAAAGAGGTGCTAAAAGGGATCTGTAGTCAGGACTAAGATTAATCTAATCAAGAGTCCCCAGATCATTACCGAAATGTGCCCAATGGGATCTGTGCTTCATGATCATTCTGATGATTAACAAGATCTGAAATTCAGGAATATCCCTAAGATCACTAGGATCATTTTATACCTCACAAAGACCTGCAGATTATCAAAATTATGGCAGAAGTCTTACTGACAATCAAATAGTGAAGGACTTTGTTATAATCAGTTATACATTCAGATAACTTGAGAACCAGCAAGAACTTCCAGAGAGGAGAGAATTTATGAACCTCTAAAGATCTTATTTTGTGTAGACTGTTTTGATTTAAAGGTTTCACTAATAGCTTCTGACCTGTCTATCACTGGGTGACATGGCTATTAGTAGAGCTGACGCCACATTCTTGACATTCCAATGCTTTCTGGTGTGAACGATTTTGTTGAGAACTGTGTTTTTGAGTTAGTGCTGTGCAGGTGTGAACTGACGGAGTGCGCAATATGCGACAGAGCCCCCCTCCAGATTGATCTCCGTGGAGAAATATCGTCTCAGTCGTTTACAGCTGACACTGTTCCTTTTGTGATCCCTCTTGTTGGTTTTCCACTTCATCCGAAGTTGATGGTTCATCACGAACTGGACAACGACTCAGGAAGTCGGCGCCTACGTTCATTTTCCCAGGAACGTATTCGATTTGGAATGAGTATGGTTGCAACAGCAGCGACCATCGCATGAGTCTTGCGTTCAGATTACGTGACGATGCCAGAAACATAAAGGGTTGGTGATCACATTGCACTGTAAAATGTTTACCATACAGGTATGCCTGAAACTTTTCCACACCCCAGATCAGACCAAGGCATTCACGCTCGATCACCGAGTAGTTCCGATCAGAAGCATTCAGTTTCCTGCTTGCATAGGCTACAGGGAATAGCTCTGAGTGATCATATCCTTTCCTCTGGAGTAGGGTGGCCCCTATTCAAATATTACTCGCATCTGTGCGGAGCACGAACGAGCGGTCGAGGTCTGGTAGATGTAGGATCGGTTTGGCTGTTAAAGCTTGTTTGAGAGCTGTAAAAGCTTTCTCGCAATCAGCTGACCATATGACTTTCTCTGGATTCCCCTTCTTGGTAAGATCTGTTAAGGGTGCAGCCAGTGTGTTGAAGTCTTTGATGTATCTTTGATAGAATCCACATAAGAAGACGAATGATCGAACATCCTTTTTTATCCTTGGGCGAGGTGCTCTCTGAAGTTTCTGCACATTTCCTTCTTGAGGTGTTGTGAAGCCTTGAGATACCTTCTGGCCTAGGAAGTCCAATTGTTGAAATCCTATTTGACACTTCTTGGGTCTTGCTGTCAAACCTGTTTCCTTAAATAGCTTGAACAAAATATGCAATGTTTGGACATGCTCCTCAAATGTTTCAGTCGCAACTAAAATATCATCCATGAAGTGGCTGATGGCCGGATGACGTAATGGGTCAAGTAATCTTCTCATCATGCGTTTAAAAACACTTGGAGCGTTACTTAATCCAAATGGAAGAACATTGAACTCGTAGTGACCTCCAGGAGTACTGAAAGCTAACCACGGTCTGACTTCCGGTTTAACAGGAATTTGGTAATATCCCTTACTGAGATCAATCCTAGTGAAATATTGGGCTGTGTTGAGTCGAGTGAACAGCTGATTCTGGTCAGGTAGAGGTTCTGCCTGGAATTCAGTAATCGCGTTGAGCTGTCGATAATCGATGCACATTCTGTGTTCACCACTAGGTTTTCTCAGCAACACCACACTAGCACTGTATGGAGATTCAGATGGTAATATGATTCCTGATGAGAGCATCTGCTGTATCTCTTCCTGTAAAGTATTTTGCTTGGCATAAGGAACTGGGTACCTCTTGACTCGAACAGGTGTATCATCTGTTAGCTTCATATCTAATTCCACTAAATCAGTAAGACCTGGTTTGTCGGTAAGTATTTCTGCATACATTGCCATAAGATCTCGAATTTGCTTCTGTTGATCTTGAGATAGGTTGGGGTTGATATCCACATCCTGAAATGTCTCTTTGGCTTGCAGTATACATTCCGTTACCATGGTAATTACTTGTTCTACTTCAGTAGCAACAGCCATAGCCATCAGGTGTGCAGTTTCGGAGGTTGCGGACCTTTCATTCCATTTCTTCAAAAGGTTTATGTGAAACACTTTCAACTTGCCTTTGACAGAAATTTTGTAGTGAGTACGAGATATTTTCTGTCACTTCGAATGGTCCTTTCCATCCAATTTGCAACTTGTTCTGACTGGTTGGAAGTAGTAGTAGCACTTTTTCACCCACTGTCAGCTCTCTATCTTTTGCTTTTTTGTTGAAATTGCGAGCCATTCTTCGTCGAGCTTGACGTAGATTCACATTCGCCATTCTCCAACCATGTTGTAGACGTTTCTTCAACTCAGCAACATAAACAGATGCAGTAACTACTGTATCATCTGCATGATCATCAGTCCATGTTCTCAGGAACGCTTCTAGGGGTCCCTTGATTGGCCTCCCAAACAGCAGTGTTGCGGGCGCAATCCCAGTAGAGTGATGCGGGACCTCCCGATATGCAAATAATGCAGCAGGAATATATGTGTCCCAATCCTCTGGTTTTTTATGAGCTAACTTTCTCAGAATACTGATGAGGGTACCGTTCCACCGTTCTACACTCCCGTTTGTTTGAGGAAAATGGGGAGATGAATAGATATGGCGAGCATGAAATAGCCGAAAAACTTCTTCCATGAGTTTACTGCGAAACTGTGATGAATTATCGGTTAGGATTTTGTGGGGAAATCCAATCCGAGTAAATATCTCAAGAAGGCTTCAGCAATGTGCTTGGAGTCACTTGAAGGCATTGGGATACTCTCTGCCCACATTGAACAGACGTCCACCAATGTTAATATGTATCGATTCCTCCTCCTCGTCCTGGGGAGTGGTCCGATAATGTCTACTGCTACCCTCTCGAAAGGAGATCCAGTTATAGGCATCTCACCAAGCGGCACAGGAGGAATCCTATGTCTTGGGGTCACTCTTTGGCATTCCGGGCATGACTTGACAGATCTGATGACGTCAGAGTTCATTCCTGGCCAAAAATAGTGCATGGAAATTCTTTGCGTCGTGGCATTTATTCCCATATGCCCACTGAAAGGTAAGCTGTGGCCCATTTCCAATATCTGAGCACGATAAGTAGACGGGACAACTAATTGAGAATACTCTTGTCCACTTTTCCCTGCCTTGCGATATAGAAGTCCACCCTTCATATACATGTCGCCTCTACTTGGAGGTGAATGTGCTTTAGGCAGTTTGTTGAAGCATGGCAACAAGGTGCTGTCAGCACTCTGTGCTTTCTTCAGATCCTCTGATCGAGGGTTGGTCGGAGTCGACGATGCTGGAGTCTTTTCTGTCTGAGAATTAGTCGTCATAGCAGCGACTATCACAGGCTGTACATGATCTCCTAGATAGACGTAACGACAACCGAGCATGACGGGGAACACGGGATCATCCATCACCACTGCCTTGATTGTTCCAGTAACATAACGCGAAGATATATGTACTCGAGCCACAGGTAGTGACATCTTTGTTGAACTTTTCAAGGGTCCCTGTATAATCACCATTTCCTCAGTCAACTGTTCTGGTTGAACTAAGGATGTTGCTACGACGCAGTCATAATTTAGACCTGTATCATATAAGCAAATGGCGGGGTATCCATTTAACAAGATGGATTCCACTACCGGAATTTTGGAATTGGTGTCTTCATGATTTGTCACACTGGACGTTTCACTAGTGCTCACATTACGTTCCCTCCGGCGAGTCAGACATGCAGCTGTGTGAGGGGTAGGATGTTTCTTCCGACAATCCTTTGTGTAATGTCCTACCTTCCTGAAATTGGTACAGTAGTCCTTACCACTCTTATTGGCAGCCTGACTATAAGTTAGACTGGTGTTCGCAGATTTCTTCAACTTCTTATTGGGGTTGGTGTGTTCTTTTTCTTTGGTCTTGAGTGATTTGTCTGGGGGAGAAGCTGTGGTCATCCGACTCTTACTTCCCACCTCCTTCTGAGATTTCTCCCATCTCTCTGCCAAAAGTATAATTTCCTCAAGTCTATCAGCCCCATTCTGTGTTAAGAACGCCCGAAGTTCTGATGACATTTTATCCCTTTATTGGTCAATTAATATCATCTCTCGGAGTCCTTCAAATGTTTCTTCAAACTTTCCCATCTCCGCTCATTTGTGCAGGTAGGATTTTAATATTTCAACCCATTGGCCGTAACTTTCCCTAGGCTCCTTCTTAGCTGATCTGAATTTCCTTTTATAGTTATCAGAATGGACCTCGAAGCGAGTTAATAAAGCTCTTTTGAGAGTACCGTAATCCTGTCGTTCCTCATGACTAAGTCTAGAGAAAATTTCAAAGGCGGTTGTTCTCAAACCCTGGGACAGTTTCACCGACCATTTAGATTCATCAAGCCCACATATATTACACATAAGTTCGACCCTGGAAAGATAGTGCTCAATCCCTTCAGCGCTTTCGTTATATGGTTCTAAAGGAAATGCCATCGCTCCAGTGTGATAGTAGCTTTCCTCTGTCTGTATGTCTGTAGTTGGCCTGCGTGTGGAAACGGAGGGGGTGGGAGGAACTCCACTCTCCAGTCTCCTCAACTCCAACTCAGTATTCATGCGCCTAATCTCCAACTGATGATCTCTCTCTCTCTCTCTCTCTCTCTCTCTCTCTCTCTCTCTCTCTCTCTCTCTCTCTCTCTCTCTCTCTTCTCTCTATTATCCATCTCAGCCTGCAGCTTCCTATCCTCCAACTCTAAAGTATCCGGTTTTCTCTCCCTTTCTGAATTATTTCAACCTCTCTGTCTTTTTCCTTCTGAATTATTTCAGCCTCTCTGTCTTTTTCCTTCTGGGTTATCTCAGCCCTTAAACGCTCATGTCGATCGAATTCATCAGAGACGTACTTCGCGAGCTCAGGACCTTTTAACCCACATGATTTGCCTACATCGACATATTGTACCCGTAGCATAGCTGTTTCCACCATAATAGATTTTAGATCTTTCCCAAATATTTGAAAAAAATACTAAGTGTCACCTCTGCCTTCTTCTTCTTCTTCTTTCGTTCGCTTGAAATATGTCTATATCTGCAATGTCGTCTCTTGCATGAATTGAACTGTTTTTTTTTTTTTCAGTTCACACAGTGGTCCATAGAGTTTATCTTCCACTGTCGTCTCTCTAGGCCAGAAGGTTTGCCTAGATATGTTATATTTTGGGCAGTCTTGGAGTATGTGCTCTGCTGTCTGCGACGCCAATCCACATGTGCACATGGCTGTTTCACCAATCTTGAATTTTGTATACATGTGGTTGCGTAATCTATTGTGTCCTGTTCTGAGGCGCAGAATAATGACTTGTTCTGGTCTGTCCATAATGTGGTAGTCATCTTGAGCAGGTTTTGGTGGCTTTCTGACTGATTTGATCATTCTTTTCTTTTGGTGGTATGTAACGGGCACATCAGGCTGTTCCTCTTTGGCTCCTTCCTTAGCCAATTGATCAGCTCTGTCGTTTCCGGGTACTCCACAGTGGGATGGTATCCACTGTATGGTGACTTTATGCTGACTGCTAAGTTCAGAAAGTAGTGTCCTTAGTACTGGCAATTTCCCAGAGAGGAGCGCCTCGAGTACTGATTTTGCATCTGTTAGTAGCACCACAGGTTGTGTACCATTGCTGTTATTTAGTAATTTCTCTGTTGCTATCTTGATTGCCTCAATTTCGGCATCATAGTTATGGCAGTACTTTCCTGTCGGTACTCTGGCTGTGTCCCTAGTATTATTTGGGTATTCTATGTACACTCCCGCTCCTCCATTTCGAACAGCATTTTGTGCTGACCCATCTGTGTAGACTCGGATCCAGAGGTCCTGTGGGTATTCTTCATCAAGGAAGCTGAGAGTGGCTGTTCTGCGCTGCACACTGTTCTGTTCTTCCTTGTCAAATATTCCTCTCACTTTTGTCTGGATTTGTAACGATAGTCTATGCTCATCTTTCCATGGAGTTCGCTCTGGAATAGTTGTTAGGGGGATACCAACTGTGGGCAGATCAGTGGTTTCTCTGCAGAGTCGTTTGGCCTGGTGGATAAAACTACTTCTTTTCAACCGCCCCATAGCTAGGTTTTCAAATCTGTTCTTCATAGGGTGGCCTGGCAAGCTGAGGAACTTTTCTGCTTGTATTAGCGTTTTCGTATCTCTGTGCTCACTCAGTGCCTGTGTCCTCCCCATCTTCTCCATTTCCACTATAGGGGTTGATCTCATCCCTCCTGTGGTGACTCTAAGTGCTTGATTTTGCACCTTGTCCAGCTCTTGTAGTGTGGTATTTGATGCTGAACACCACGCAGTTGACCCATATTCCAGGTGTGGTCGTATGCTCTGTTGGTAAACTTTGCTAAGTATTTTCGTACTGGCTCCCCATGTGGTTCCACATAGCTTTCTCAGGATGGCTATTTTCCTTCTGGCTTTTGCTACTGCTTTGTTGATGTGCTTTCTCCATGTCAGCTTGCCATCAAATGTTACTCCAAGGTATGTTGGTTCTTTATCTTCTCTTAGGGGTGTTCCATTTATCTGGATGATCCCTGCCTTTTGTTTTGGAGAGAGGGTAAATAGGGTGGTGCTGCACTTGTCAGTGTTTATGCTGACACACCATCTATTTGCCCATGCAGCAAATGTATCTACAGCTCTTTGTAGCAATCTGGTGGCCACTGATGCATATTCATTTGTGCTCCATAGAACCAGGTCATCGGCGTACATTGCCGCTTTAATTCCATGCGGTAGGTGAGCAACAAGATCATTGATGAAGATTAGAAAAAGTGTGGGGGACAAGACTCCGCCCTGGGGGACACCGTGACGCAGTAGTACTTTCTTGCTCTTGAGTCCGTCTATCTGTACTCGGGCTCTTCTGTTGTGCAAGTATGCTTTCACCCATTTGTACATTCTTCCATTGACTTTGCAGTTTCTCAGTTTCTTCATCAGACCTTCTTTCCAGACTTTGTCAAAGGCTTTCTTCAGATCTATCCATGCCGCGAGCACCAGCTTCTTCTCTTGGAATGCATCCTCAATTTCTTGAGAGAGGTAGGTTGTCTGATCTTCCGTAGAGTAGCACTATCTAAAGCCAGCCTGCTGTGGCACAAGGATGTTTTTACTTTCAATGGACCACTGCAGTACCACCTCTGCCTGATTCAGCTAGGAAAACCCCTGTGTCTGAAAATGGTACAGAGCATGCAATGGCGAAATACAAACAACAAATCACGCAACGCAATGTTGCAGGAAAATGTTACACTAAATCTGGAGTTTTCGACTATGAGAGACAATCACCAAACACCCGAAGTCACCATCACTTACTAACAGAGATTCTGATTTACCCCCCTGATTTACACCTGGTTACTTAAGACCTAAAGTGATTTCTAATCAGTGGTTCTGAATCCCAAATTTTACAAAGTCCACCTGGTGGCTTTGCAAATGCGGTCTTTAAAAATGTAAGTAAAGTTCCGCAAAAAATGTAGAGTTTTGTTTCACTCAAAAACCTGAAAGAAAATATTCACATAATTCAAGCAATTGTGATGTGAACAAAATTAACCCACTATGTGGTATGGTTACGAGAAAGCACGAGTTCACATCCCGGGCGGGCCCAACAGTAAATGTGGCATCTTGGGAAGTTGGAAGCAGTACCCACCTCGACCTACCCCACAAAGAAGTAACGCTAAGAGGATGGGACTCATTTTGTTTGGAGGGGAGGGGTCCTTGGAAGCCAAAGTGTCCCATAATAGCTCTGGAAATCTAGGGGTCTCTCAGGAATGATTTCTTCCATCCAAAATCTTCCTTTCCGAAAAGAGAAACTTATCTAGCTCACGAGACCCCCACCTATGATCATTTTCCCTTTTAGGTGAAATGGTCACAGGAAATGTATAAGACTTATAGTTCCCTTTTCTGAGTAACCCGGAACCTGGGAGGTTACAATAGAACAGAACTTTGCTGTCTATTCGTGTTTACCCAGCCACCTGTAGTTCCAGATTCTACAATTATGTGATGTAGTTTCATTAACTAAACACATAAATAATAAATGTTTTGTCACGCCACAATGTACTTGACAGAAGAATGCAGGAAAAGTTAATTTTGTTTATTAACCAAAAAGCTGTGGAAATAAGCCAGTAAAGCATTTATGAACATATGAACGATACACATCAGTCTATAGGATAATGTTCTAAATACACAATGGAGAATAGAACTCCTAGAAGATCTCATGGTGGTTCATTAATTTAGCCACTGGATTACACCACTGATTTCTTACCATTGTCTCTGCACTACACAAATGTTTTGCTTGTGAATTTCCAAGTAATTTATTAGTGAAACCTTTAAATCAAAACAGTCTACACAAAATAAGATCTGGAGAGGTTCATAAATTCTCTCCTCTCTGGAAGTTCTTGCTGGTTCTCAGGTTATTTGAATGTATAACTGATTATAACAAAGTCCTTCACTATTTGATTGTCAGTAAGACTTCTGCCATAATTTTGATAATCTGCAGGTCTTTGTGAGGTATAAAATGATCCTAGTGATCTTAGGGATATTCCTGAATTTCAGCTCTTGTTAATCATCAGAATGATCATGAAGCACAGATCCCATTGGGCACATTTCGGTAATGATCTGGGGACTCTTGATTAGATTAATCTTAGTCCTGACTACAGATCCCTTTTAGCACCTCTTTGTTAAAGATCTGCTATTGGTCTACAGATCCATTGAACACCTATTGGGCAATGATCTGCAACTCTGGATCATGACAATCTGCGAACACCGTCATCCTCACCTGAGGTGAATAAGCATTGTGAACCTATTTATATCTAGTCAATGGATGATAATTCTCCAGTTGACAAGAATGAAAAGGGCTACAGACATGAGTTACAGAAGGCAGCAGATTCAGGAAGTACCTACAAGTTAGAGCTACAGTGTCTCTTCTTTGTACTGGCATTAGACATCAGCAATTGTATTTGGCAAGCCCTATTATTCTGCTCATGTACATATTAATATGTTGGCTGATGTTCTCACAGAGGACACAGACACGGTGAATGACAAGGCTAGGAGAGGAATGTTGGAGAGTTAATGATGAAATGTACCCAGCATAACTGATCCTAAATAGTAATGGAACAGAACAGGATGATTGATCATCTTATTCATAATAACTCATGTTACCAATCAGTGCTGCCTGAATTGTTTTAGTCTGCCTGGTTATTTTCCTGTTATACCTTCTCACCTCTTCTGTCATTTCCTTTATTTCTTCTTCTGACACTGGGGTGATAATCCCCTTGACAGTTTAGAAGTGATTATGCCTAAAAGCATATTATGTCCTTTACTTACTCTGTCAAACAGGGTGATGGTTTGATAAAACTACATTCCACATGTTGCATCTAAGTAATAATGTAAAGAAACATACATTACATATTTTCACTCTTAAGTTAACATAATGATTAATATATTATTGGTATGAATGTGGAGGTCTATGTGAAACATTCCTTATGAGGATTTACACTGCCTCTCATTCATTAACACATATATACAGAGTGAAAGAAAGATGAGATGACACAATGCACTCATTCTCTCATTCTAACACCAATCTTCTTTTATTCGTTCACTTGAGTGCTGGAGTTGGGCTGTTAGCTTGACTGTGGTTCGGACAGAGTGCTAAATACATGGTCGATCATGTCACAATGTGTTCGAATAAATCACAGCAGTATAAATGCTGGACCCGTCATTGATGCTAAACAGTTACACACACAATCTGTCCTCACACCACGGACATATAAGATAAGAGGTAGAGCACTTTCATTCCTCCCTCTCACATTCGCATGTGTTGAAGTTTCGCTGTGGATTTTAATCAAGGCGACAGACAGCACGCAGATCATAGATTGTCCTGTACTAAACCTGCTCTGAACGCAGTCAGAAAGCTAGTAAGATTTAGACTTAGGAATAGCAGTCTGGGCTGAAGTGAGCCTCTTTTCACAGCTGAAGACATAGTGTTTGTACAGCAACTCTTCTGGAAACGAAAGATAGATGGATTCAGATATCTACACCAGTGATGGCGGTAAGCAGCCATTTCTGGAACCGGGTGAGCAGTTGGCGGCTGTCTTCTGATAGAATAATATATATTTATTAGTGCCGAAACTTACACACACACACTCATACAAAGCTTTACCTGACTCATACGTATTTAGGACTCAGCAACAATGATGTTAGACAAAAGTCTTCCCGTGAATCAGGCGGGGGACATACATTCGAGAACTCCCCATGAAACACAACCAGCTCCGATGACGGCTCGCTTGTATGTGCCAAATTATGGCGTCTATTGTCCCAAGAGCCTTCGCTGCGACGCGATTCTTCTAAGTTATCCAATGAATAAGGCAGGATCCGAACATCTGACCTGTCTATCACTGGGTGACATGGCTATTTTTAGAGCTGACGCCACATTCTTGACATTCCAATGCTTTCTGGTGTGAACGCTTTTGTTGAGAACTGTATTTTTGAGTTAGTGCTGTGCAGGTGTGAACTGACGGAGTGCGCAATATGCCCCAGCAGGGGCCACGGAAGTGGAAATCCAGCAACTAATCCAGGATAATGCTCGTTGGGCGCTGTGATTATATACATAGATGGTTCGGTGTTGAGAGGCAGGAGAAGTGCCTGCGGGTTCTTAACAAAAGCTAATGGTCGCCGTTTGGTGCAGGAGAGCCTGGCATATCATACCGCAACATTTAGCTTAATAATTGAGGTGGAGGCGGTCAGTGCAGCTTTCCGCTGGATGGAGAATACGATACACACACACATCGTGATTGTAACTGACACAGAAAGCATGCTGAGTAGGGTGAGGACAGGCAAGTTTCGTGCAGAAGTGGCTTGCTTCGCTTCGGAAGTGACAAGCATCGTCTGGATCTTTTCTCCTGGGCATGCTGGTGTGCTGGGGAATTAACAAGCGGACAGATTGGCTGGCTCTGCAAAACTTGGTGGAGTATTGATGCATGATAAGGCAGACGTGGTTGCGGCCTTGTGGGAGCACGTGTACACCTTGGAGGAGCAAATGGATCACCATGGTCTGCAAGAATGAGACAGCGATGGGTGACGAGGGGATCTGGCCGACGATCGACACTCAGAGGAAAGGTGAGACGGACATATAATGAGATCGGTACTGTTACTATTAGTGTTGGAACTCTTCGCTGACTGCTGAGGATGGGGACGGAGCGCTTATGGGAATGCCCCGAATGCTGTGATGTCGATTCCTAAATCAATCAATCAATTAATCATATTAGTTATCACCACAGACGAGCTACAAACAACATCAAAACCAAAATCAGACGTAGCTACAGTCCCGAAGCTCAAGGTATTTATCTAGCTAACCTTTCGAGGGGATGTTTTTAATGCAACGTCTACAGGGCGGGCTCATTACAGCAGTCGGCCGAACATTCTGTGCTGCAACTCCAGTTATTAGGTACAGAACCACACCTATTCCCACCCCAGCAGTAAAAGAACTACCCCTCCGTACGCCACATCAAATTGCATTTACCGATTCACATGCAGGTGCTAGTCTACCTACATCGGCAGAACGGAGAGGCAGCTACACAGCAGGGTTGTTGAACACATACCAATCTGGGCTGACAAGATATTACACACAAGCGATGGGATCATGGGAAGGCTGACATACTACAATTATAAACTTCCGGTGTCGTCCATTGGACGTTATGTCTTTGAAACCGGTCATATAGTTGATAAAGACAGCGCTTTTCGCGTGTTGTTTCATACACAAAATAGTCGTTTGTTACAGTTTGCAGAAGCCTTAATGATCCATCTACATAGGTCAAGTTTGTGCAACCAGAAAGACAGGGTAGTCAATTTAAAATAACCATGGAAACAATTGATATTACTGTGCGAACATGTGTATATTTCAGCTTGGACGATGTATCTAATTATTTTACTCTACGTTGTGTGACTTCTGCAGTATGTACCTGACGAAATGCAGCGAAATATGCCAGGCAATAAATCGTACATTCAATGGTTTGTGTCTTCGTTATTCAAATTCACTACGGGAAAACATTGTTTTGATTTAAATTTATGATTGACTTACATCCTGAGAATAGGGTGGATGTTAAAATTTATGAATATTCAGATTAGTGGTTGCTTTCTGCGTAAACTGTGCTTTGTGAGAGGACGGGATGTCTTAAAACAAAGTAAGATTCTGAATGCGTACTGTCACTTGATTTCTCGTCCAGGCATTTTTTTTAAAGAATATCTACATGCGCGCACGCGTGCGCGCACACATACACATGTGCGTGTGTGCGCATAAAGTTGCATTTATTGTTTGCGTATATACGTGTATGCGTGCTTGCATGCGTTCACACACACATTGTTTGTGTGCTTACGTGCGTGCATGGATGCATAGATACATTGCTTGCGTACTTGCTTATGTGCATAACATGCATACACCGAGTTCTTACCCATTTCCAGTCGATTTTCATGTGACATTTGCTTCACTGACTCACTTCCACCGTGCCAAGGCAGTAGACTGGCCATGGTGGCATTTATGCTGTTCATTTGGTGTCATCTCAGGCTTCATTTGCTTGTATATTTCTTCCCCACACAATTATTAGATTGTGACACCATCCTCAATTCTTGCGGCAAATATTGATTGGTATATGCCACTGCCCGGGATAGTTTTTTTTTTGTTTTTTTTTTAACGTTCGCACGCTTTGTCCATACACGTTCTACTACTTTGAGTGTGCTTTACTGATTTTTGTGTGTGGATTTGATATGCCTCTTTCCAGTGTCTCTCGCTATCAGGCGAATTCACTTCACCTTCAGAGGTACTTGTAATTTACGTCTCCAAATTAATGACAAGAAGTCAACATTTTAGTCCAGCTGACCAGTGTTGGGTTGAACACATCAGTGCACAGGATGTTTAAGAACGAGCGTTCTTATCCATTCGGAGATGATGACCTCCAGTCTGGGATATTGAATCCTGCATCATTTATCATTTTTTGGGGGTAGGGTGGAGGGTGGGGGTGTATGCTTGCAGTAGTGCTAGGCTTTATTATGTGTAAAATGAGATCCACACCAAAATTTTAAGTAATATGCAATAAAACAGACCCATATTCTACATTTTTACATCATAAGTCTGACCATGCGGAAGTAACAAGAGAAAATGGAAACTAAGTACATTCAAAGCTCCTCATCTTATATATAAAAGGCGATCTCCGTCTGTCTGTCTGTATGTCCATATGTCCTTTATGCGCTCGCGAACAGCCCATCCGATTGAGATGAAATTTTCTACACGCCTTCCTTTCATTCCAGCGCAGCCCACTGTCATATTTTTGTAGTGTTAAATCGGCTGCTTACCCAATATTATTTAATTTTTCATTTTTCATTATAATTTCATATATCTCAGGGGACCTAACTCTGTAAAAGTTATTTCAAGGGGGATAACTTTTCTGTATACCTTATAGTCATATTGTGGCATCGTTTTCAAAGATTTATAAACTCTGTGTCTATAGTTATATACCGGCATATGAGTTATAATAAATAATGATACAATCTTTAAGGCATTTTCAAAGTTTTCATAAAAATAATGCACAATGCATAACATTGTAACTCATCTTTTTATGCTTAAGAAGTTACTGTAGTCATGCAGGTGATTAGAAAGAGTTTTCATTAAAAATAATGGATGGTGTGTGGAAGGACATTCTTTTAAGTTACTTTTTTTGTTGTATGAATTTAATGAGACGCTACCCGCCAGGAGCTGGGGGAAGCCACGCCGGGTCAGATAGATAGACAGACCCAACTTTTCGCTGCAGTTGTCTACTCCTCCTTTTCCTTCTTCTGCTGATGCTGCTGCCGCCGCTCCATTTACCCAAGTTAAATGTTGGGGAAGATGTAAAGATCTTTCAAGTGCTCTTTCTAATGCTTTTTGTAAGTTGGTCTTCGTTTATCTAAGGTTGTTCTAACTGCAACCAATAAATGATTAGACAGACAGGCAGACAGACAGATAGACAGAGAGGGAGGGACGGACAGACAGACAGACAGACAGACAGACAGACAGACAGACAGACAGACAGACAGACAGACAGACAGACAGACAGACGGGAACGGGAACTTATATGACTACTTATATGAATTAAATGAAATGCTCGCCATCAGGGGCTGGGCGAAGCCGGGCCGGATCAGACAGACAGACAGACAGACAGACAGACATATAGACAGACAGACAGATAGATAGTCGGGAACGGGAACGGGAGCTTATATGACTACTTATATGAATTAAATGAGATGCTCCACACCAGGAGTTGGGCGATGCCGGGCCGGGTCAGACAGACAGACAGACAGAAAGACAGACATACATACATACATACATACATACATACATACAGACAGACAGACAGACAGACAGACAGACAGACAGACAGACAGACAGACAGACAGACAGACAGACAGTCTGTAACGGGAACGAGAACTTATATGACTACTTATATGAATTAAATGAGATGCTCCCCACCAGGGACTGGGCGAAGCCGGGCCGGGTCAGCTAGTCTTCTTATATATAAAAGGCGATCTCCGTCTGTCTGTATGTCCGTATGTCCTTTATGCGCTCGCGAACGGCCCATCCGATTGAGATGAAATTTTCTACACGTCTTCCTTTCATTCCAGCGCAGCCAACTGTCATATTTTTTTAGTGTGAAATCGGCTGCTTACTGAATATTATTTAATTTTCCATTTTTCGTTATAATTTATATACAGCGAGGGGACCTAACTCTGTAAAATTTATTTCAAGGGGCATAACTTTTAATAACTTTTCTGTATAACTTATAGTCATATTGTTGCATCGTTTTCAAAGATTTATAATGTATTTTTAAAATATTTATGTCCATAGTTATGTACCGGCATATGAGTTATAATAAATAATGATACAATCTTTAAGGCATTTTCAAAGTTTTCATAAAAATAATGCACAATGCATAACATTGTAACTCATCTTTTTATGCTTAAGAAGTTACTGTAGTCATGCAGGTGATTCGAAAGAGTTTTCATTAAAAATAATGGATGGTGTGTGGAAGGACATTCTTTTAAGTTACTTTTTTTGTTGTATGAATTTAATGAGACGCTACCCGCCTGGAGCTGGGCGAAGCCACGCCGGGTCAGATAGATAGACATACCCACCTTTTCGCTGCAGTTATGTACAGGCATATGCGTTAAAATCCTCCTCCTCCTCTCCCCTCCTCCTCCTTCTACCCTCTTCCTCTTCCCCTCCCCCTCCTCCCTCTCCCTAATCCTCCTCCCTCTTTCTCCTCCTCCTCCTTCCTCCTCCTCCTCCTCCCTCCTCCTCCCTCTTCCTCCTACCTCCTCGCCCTCCTCATAATCACTCCTCTTCCTTCCTCCTCCCTTCTCCTCCTCTCTCCTCCCACTCCCTCCTTCTAATTCTACGTCCTCCCCCTCATCCCTCCTCCCCTTCTTCCCTCCTCCTCCTCCCTCCTCCCCCTCCTCCTCCCTCTCCTCATCCCTCCTCCTCTCTTCTCCTCCTCCCTCCTCATCCTCTCTCCTCCTCCCTCCTCCTCCCTCTACCTCCTCCCTCCTCCTCCCTCCACATCCCTCCTCCTCCCTCTTCCTTCTCCTCCCTCCTCCTCCCTCCTCCTCCTCCCCCTCCTCCTCCTGCGTTCTTCTCCTCCCTCCTTCTCCTCCTTCTCCTTCCTCCTCCTTCCTCCTCCTCCTCCCTCTTCCTCCTCCTACCTCCTCGCCCTCCTCCCTCCTCCTAATCACTCCGCTTCCTTCCTCCTCCCTTCTCCTCCTCCTCCCTCCTCCTCCTCCTACGTCCTCCCCCTCATCCCTCCTCCTCCTTCTCCTCCCTTTGTCTCCCTCCTCCACCTACCTCCTCCTCCTCTTACTCCTCCCTCCTCCTCCCTCTCCTCCTCCCTCCTCATCCCTCTCCTCCTCCCTCCTCATCCCTCCTCCTCCCTTCTCCTCCTCCCTCCTCATCCTCTCTCCTCCTCCCTCTACCTCCTCCCTCCTCCTCCCTCCTCCTCCTCCCTCCACATCCCTCCTCCTCCTCCCTCTTCATCCTCCTCCCTCCTCATCCTCCCTCCTCCTCCCCCTCCTTCTCCTCCCTCTTCCCTCCTCCTCCCTCCTCCTCCTCCCTCTACCTCCTCCCTCCTCCTCCCTCCTCCTCCTACCCGCGCCTCCTCCCTCCTCCTCCTCTCTCCTCCTCCTCCTCCTCCCTCCTCCTCCTTCCTCCTCTATCTCCCTCCTTCTCCCTCTCCTCCTCCCTCCTCCTCCTCCCCCTCATCCTGCGTTCTTCTCCTCCCTCATGCTCCCTCCTCCTTCTCCTTCCTCCTCCCTCTTCCTCCTCCCTCCTCCTCCCTCTTCATCCCTCTTCCTCCTCCTCCCTTCTACTCCTCTTTTCTTCCTCCTCCTCCCTCCTCCATCCTTCCCACCTCCTCCTCCCTCTTCCTCCCTCCTCCTCCTCCCTCTCCCTCCTCCTCCCTCCTTCTCCTCCCTCCTCTTCTTCTCTCCTCCTCCTCCCTCTACCTCCTCCCTCCTCCTCCCTCCTCCTTCCTCCTCCTCCCTCCTCCTCCCTCCTCCTCCTCTCTCCTCCTCTTAATCCCTCCTCCTCCCTCCTATTCCTCCCTACTCCTACTCCTCCCTCCTCTTTTCTCCTCCTCCTCTCTTCGCCTATCTCTTCCTACCTCCTCCTCCCTCTTCCTCCTCCCAGCTCCTACTCCTCCTTTTTCTTCTTCTGCTGCTGCTGCTGCCGCCGCTCCATTTACCCAAGTTAATTGTTGGGGAAGATGTAAAGACCTTTCAAGTGCTCTTTCTAATGCTTTTTGTAAGTTGATCTTCGTTTATCTAGGTTGTTCTAACAACCAATAAATGATTAGACAGACAGGCAGACAGACAGACATACAGACATTGAGGGAGGGAGAGACAGACAGACAGACAGACAGACAGACAGACAGACAGACAGACAGACAGGCAGACAGACAGACAGACAGACAGACGGGAACGGGAACTTATATGACTACTTATATGAATTAAATGAGATGCTCCCCATCAGGGGCTGGGCGAAGCCGGGCAGGGTCAGGCAGACAGATAGACAGACAGATAGACAGACAGACAGACAGATAGACAGTCGGGAACGGGAACTTATATGACTACTTATATGAATTAAATGAGATGCTCCACACCAGGAGCTGGGCGATGCCGGGCCGGGTCAGACAGACAGACAGACAGACAGATAGTCGGTAACGGGAACGAGAACTTATATGACTACTTATATGAATTAAATGAGATGCTCCCCACCAGGGACTGGGCGAAGCCGGGCCGGGTCAGCTAGTATTTATATATTTTCATATGCATGAAGTATGCGCGTGTTTCTTAAATAGGTTACTCCTCTGTGGTGCATGACGCACACACATACTATTAATCAGAACTGCTGCTTCAACGATCTATCAGACCAGTAGAGAAGACAGACAAAAGCTGTCATAGTATTTCCGATGTTACGGCCAGAAAAAGATACAGATATACGTAGGGAGATGAAACCAATGTTTCATTATTCCCGCCCTTCGTACGCTTCGGGTTTTGCTCAGTGGCGAAGTTGTTACAGACGCAGTTCGTAATCCGGCATACCAAGTTCGAAACACAACTGTGTTAGTTTTTTATGAAATGGTATTGGTGCCGGTCGTTCAGAAAGCAATAACAAACTACTGAACGTAAACTTTCCCAGGAACCACGAACAGTCAAAACATGATGGGGTTGGCTGACCATAAATCTTCCGCCTCTCTCTCTCTCTCTCTCTCTCTCTCTCTCTCTCTCTCTCTCTCTCTCTCTCTCTTTCTCTCTTTCTCTCTTTCTCTCTCTCTGTCTCTCTGTCTCTCTGTGAGTGTTGCGTGCGTACGTGCGTGCGTGCGTGTGCGTGTGTGTGTGTGTGTGAGGGGGGGGGGGCACGGATCTCCACTTTCTCACGACTCTCCTCACTGAAACTCAAACAATCCAACCAGAAAGTCGTTTTCACATAAATATGTCAGTCCCATATGGATGCTTCAAGTGCAGACATAGAGCTGCCGTAGAACAGTAGCTAGCGCACTCGCCTGCTGGTCCGGCGTTAATGCGTTCGAATCCATATCGAGGCTGGAAGTGTTTTTACTTATTTGTTTTAATTGACCTATGCTCCCAGGTCGACAAAGTGTACGATACGTAACAGGAAATGTATTGGAAAGTCGATAAAGGCGATCTGTGTGTTATTGATAGTACAAAAATAATCGAATGTCGAATAGGTTATTGAAATATGGGATTGGAAAAGGACCTTTTATAACAATAAAAACATTCAAAGAGAGAAAACATCAAGGAAACATGGAACAGGAGCCAGTGGCAACAGCTGGAACAGGAAAATATAAAAGCAGGAATGCTTGAATCCATGATATGTATACTATAATAAACAAAACAGAATAAGTCAATCGTCAAATACACTGAATTGGAAACTAGAGGCTTGCAAACAGGAGGCGAAATAAACATACATTCCAAGACATAGCGTAGACAAAAAGAACCCCATTTGAGAACTTGGTGACAGACTGGCAATATTGTGCGGAAACGAACAAGGGAAGGCAGAAAAGAAAATATCTGGATGTCTTATCCATATGGCTGGTCGAGCCAAGAAACAACGCGGATCCACGACTCTATGTATGTGATCGAGTGAGATGGCGAAACATGACCGCCCACATTTATCGGCATGGCACATGATGATGAGTTTGGAATAGCAAGGTTTAGAAACTGGTTCAGAATAGAAATGCATGGTGATAGTTAGTATAGTCTTATATATTGCAGAAAATGACAACAGATATGGCATTAATATAGGAACTCTACTAAAGAAGGCATACGTATTACGGCCATAGCAATGCAGAGTTAAATATTATTAAATGATTCAGTGCAAAACAAAAAGTACGTTTGGACCAAACAAACATGGATGGTGAAGAATGTGAAGTAGTGGTGTGTGGCAGTTATTACTTAAAAGTTGTTAATATGGTAGCAGACATGTTGTGTAATATATCCAATTAAAGGAGATTGTAAATGAAACACTGCTGTATTTGTATGTTAACTATAGTTTGATTTATAATCCATTGGCAGTTACGGGAAGTTTGAATATTTATATATAACAAACACATTCTAACGCTTTTTCTTGACAATACTTTACTTTTAATTGATCAAAGCATTATGGCAACTATTGGATCAGATGTATTTCAATTACACTAGTGAGAGTCCGTGCTATCATGACACTTTAGGGTATGGATCACACTCAGTGTTCCAGTGATTAACTTCCCCTTTGTTGGCCGATTCAAAATATTTAGCCAGTGGCTGAAAGTATTCAATGGTGGCTTTTGCGCTCACATAATCTTCCCTGGATGTAAATGCCTTTAGCAGTTTCTGCCAAGGTTCAGATGATCCTGGCTTCATCAGAGCCCTGTATGTAAAGTAAACTGCATTGTTAGGACATGTAAACTTATATACTAGCGGTAATTGATCATTTCATCACTTGCTTAACTGATTCAGTGCCAAAAAATAAAGTAGGTTTGGACTAAACATGGCACTTGATGAAATGAACAAGTATTATAATGTAAAATTTCCTTTCATTGAGCATTGAAATTGCAGAAGATACTACGAAACAAAACAAATAATATGCTGACCCTCGTATGGCGATATATCGTCCTTCTATCCAAATAGGAGTTCACATCTGGCGATATATTATCTTTCACCATTGAATCAGTTAAGTGAGCTAGAATTTCAGAAAGTCTGGTGAGTTTTCCGCAGGCATCGTCGCTGGTTTATACCATTATACAGACCATTGAAATTGAATGAGCAACTACTACAAGAAGCAGATGAAAACCACAAACTGATTACAGAAATTCGGCGTAGACAGTCACAATTTTGTGAGCACGTTATGAGAAGAAATAGACAAGAGAACTTGGTGACAACTGGAAAGATTGAGGGGAAGAGAACAAGGCGAAGGCTGAGAAATAAACATCTGGATATCTTGGTCATATGGCATAGTCGAGACAAGAACACATAGCTAATCCATGACTCTTGTGAGCATGTGAGCATGTGAGACACTTGTCGGGAGGGCACATGATGATGATGATGCAATTGTATTTAGCTGAAAAGGAACTATTAACAGAGCAAAGCTCTGAACATGTTTCGCGACTCTCTATTTCAGTTGTGGCCTTCGTAAACGTCTTTAACAGCATTGATAGAGTATATCTTTGGAAACTAATAAAGCAATATAGGATCTCAAAGAAGATCGCTAACTAAATAAATACAACATATCGCTGTATAGGGGCAAACAAGATCTTGAGACATTATACATCCCTGTTGCACACCTCTTTTCATTATCAATCTTTACAGCAACTTGTTCTTTCTTACAAGTCTAAGGTCTTTCCCATCAATTTGTAGATCCACAGACATCTTTATAATGTAACATGTCTTACTTTATCAAGTACCTTTAAGTAGTCAAAGACAACATAGAAAGACTTTTTTTTTAAATCTCGCTTTGAACTCAAACCTAGTCCATACACGTGCTACAATTTCTAGTGCACTGAACTGATTTATCTGTGTCCCTCGCCATTAAGTGAACCCACCCCGACTTCAGAGGCAATTTTAGTCCAACTGACCAGAGTAGGGGTTGAACCCGCTACCTCGGCATCAGCACACCTGATGTTTAAAGACTGGCACTAATATCTGTTCAGCTATGCTGACCTTATATATATATATATATATATATATATATATATATATATATATATATATACGTGAAATGCAGAGTCGTTCATAAAGGAAAACTAAGAAATATGTTTGAAATAAGAACGGGAGTGTGGCTGGGATGTCTTTTCTCGCCTTTATTGTTCTTATTAACTATAAAGTGGGTTATAATAACAACAATAGCTACCACTAGAAATGGAATGCAATGGACTCTGAAGACATAGCGGAATTCCTCATCAAACAGTCCATTCATGTATGAACACATAATCTCGCTTTACCCAGACGAACTTTAAACTGTATTGTGTGCTGTTGTCTGCTCCGGCCACTGTACGATATGTGTCCACTTAAGCACGTAAATACCTCTTATGCCTGTTGCCATCATTACAAATCGCAAACCAGTTGCCTTTCTGTTGGGGAAAATTCTTATCATGTACATACAGTTGATTGGTTGGTTGGTTCTTTATTTGGTTGGTTGGTTGGTTGGTTGGTTGGTTGGCTGGCTGGTTGGATGTTTGGTTGGTTGGTTGGTTGGTTGGTTGGTGGCTGGTTAGTTGGTGGTTGGTTGGCTAGTTAGTTGGTTGTGAGTCCACTGGAAGATCGAGTTCCACCTCTCTGTGTCCTAAGTATTGACTTACAGGTCGCCTAAGCGCCCTAATGGCCTCTCATCTATGGAAGTGAGATTGGTAAAGAGACTCTTCTCCCCACCAGGAACCGAAGTCTCTGAAATCTCAACGGTGACTGTCTTGTAACGCTGTACTTCCCGTCTGATGATGGTGATGATGAAGATGATAACTGATGTCTTGATATTAACGATACTGATGATGTAGATGATGTTGATGGAGATCATGATGACATTATTAACGATAATGAAGAAGATGATGGTGATGATGATGGTGACATTATTAATGATAATGATGAAGATGAAAATGATGATGACTAAGATAATGATGATATTATTAAGGATAATTGTTAGTTAGTTAGTTAGTTAGTTAGTTAGTTAGTTAGTTAGTTAGTTAGTTAGTTAGTTAGTTAGTTAGTTAGTTAGTTAGTTAGTTAGTCGACAGATCATCCTCATTGCACATCGAACCATTCAGTCCATAAGGTCTCGGATCCCCTCCTCAGCAAATCCCGCAGCGTGTAGCGGCTGATGACACCAGTTCTTTGTTGGTTTATCAATCTTCTTTGACTTCCTGCGTAGTGTTCTTGTTTGGCCACCCCTCTTTTAATTTGCTGTTCTCGCAGTCTGATCATGGTTGTAGATTCACAGTCATCACTTGGTTCTCGCAAAAGTCTTACTTCTCGTAGAACTTTCAGAATGTCAGCTTGGTTCATGGCGCGTCCGCCCTCCACAGTAGCCTTACCTGCGAGCTTGTCAGCCCGCTCATTTCCTTGTACTCCTCCATGCCCTAGCGTGAAGATTAAACTAATCTTTACCAGCCGAGACCTCTCCAGAAACAGCAACCATTCTCTTCGGGTCCACCCCATCTCTTTCCTCTTGAGCATGCTCATTGAGTCGCTAAGGAAACATGCCCTAGTGAATGTCTGTGTCTCGAGCCATGTTATTGCTTTACTTACTGCCATGACTTCCATAGTCAGGCTACTTGTGGTCTCAGCAAAAGAACCAGAGTCCTCCTTCACAATTCTCCCTCCGGCCTGAGCTGTAAAAGCCCATGAGCTTCTCACATGTCGGACTACTGACCCATCTGTGTAGATGACAGCATCACAGTCTAGCGAATTATCGAAAATCAACGCTTGTACTTCAGCCTCTACAGCAGCTGGATTTTCTTGTCTGCATTTTCTATCTAGTTGGATGCAAACTGAAAAGGATGTGCAGAAATCTGTTGGCACTTGCACCCACTCCTCGCCAGGTTCTAAGTCCTCAAGTGAATACACCTGTTGAAGAATGTCTTCGGCTTGACCTATCCACTACCGTCCTCTTTTTAACCTGCTGCCCTTAACCTTCCTAATTTCACTATGCAGTGGCTGTTGTGTGTCTGCGTTAACTCTGAGGTAGGCGCGTGCCCTGCAAACTTGTATTCTCTCTTCAATGGTTGGAAAATCAAGAAGGTAGCGCATCGCCCTGCATGCTGTATCTCTTGTACATCCAAGAATAATGCGCATAGCTTCATTCTGTATCCTTTCCATCCAATCTATCTGCTTACAGCTGAGAGTCAGTGTCAACAACTCATGTTTCAGGCATCATCGGATTACTTCTCCCACACCATACAAGAGACTTGCAGTCGTGTGCGAGGAATGAAATGGTACATTTTATTGCCGTTGGCTCTTTACAATTGCAAAACAGTCGCTATCTAATCACACATAAAGTCACAATATTCTCTATCAATAGTTTTCCTAACCCCTATAGCTATTCTCTATCTACTAGGCTACATGGAAACACATATCTATTCTATACGATGTGAACACTACAAAGTCAGTCCCCAGTCTGACTTGCTTCACTCGCGTCGCTACACGCCTCGCGGAAGGACCTTCATACGCCCTTCGGCCCTTTGCGTGCTAGATCAGTTAGCACGCTTCTATTAGCTGGCTTTGGCTTGAGTGGCGCTCGTAGCGATCACGCAGGCGTGACTCTGTCGTGACCAGTAGTGCTAACTATCTGGTCAACGCCTTCGTGTGAGGACTAGTTAATAGTCCCCCTTTTTCTATCATCTATCCTGCCCTGATCCCGGGCACTCTGTTCTCTCCACTCCATCTGAGGTAGACCCCCACGTCCTGGTGGTGTTCTATCATGGGGCAGTCTTTGACACACACCCACCCCTCTTGTGTTGCGTCATCAACTTTGACTCATTGGTTGTGACGCAAGAGGTTTCTAAAAAAAATTAGTGTGTCTAATTTTTTTTGTCAAAGACTGTAGATAACCTGGCTTTGGGCTACCTAATAGACCTACTGACTAATGTCACAATGTAGCATCACTTTACTTGGCTACTGGCAATCGCCACAAACTTGTCTGGTTGGCGTGAGCCCTATTCTCATCGCAATATTATATTAATTAGAGGTATGTCTGAACCGGACCGTTGTCTTATAAGACCTGCCCTCAAATAGTAAATTAACTCACTACCCATACAAAGTTGACTTTCTGAAGGTCAACACATGAATTGCTTCATGTCCCCCATATAATATTAAACAACCATTACACAAGCTGTGCGCGACAGGCTTTACCTATCTCGCTTCCGCGTGTAAAGTCACATTTCACTGTTAAGTTAGTGTTTCGTTGTCTATTATGTCCCCTGACCCGAAGTTATCTCCCTTTGATCTAATAAAAGTGTATGCAATTTATATGTTTGTTTTTCTGGTTGTTTGTGTGTTTGGATGTAATTAAATGTATAATCTACACTCTAACATGTGTATCTAACTATCATGTGTATGTAAGTTAGTTTTTCAAGTGCCATAATTCATTTAACTGTGGTCACAAACATGTGTATAATACAAATCTGTGACTACGTTTCTGTCTTATGAGACTCAAAATACTTTCACTAAGATCCTAAACTAAAATACTCAAAATACATTCATTACAACACATTTTCAACATTGAAACCAACATTTGACGGCAATCAAAATTAAAAAGTCTTGTTGAGCGGCAGAAAAAATCCGCTGACTGTTCTCACTCTCTCCTGTATATTTTACATTTGTTCTCTCTTTCACACTTCTGTCACACATCTTTCACCTTCCCTTATGTCACACTTCTTTTACCCTCACTATTGGCACACATCTTGTACCCTCATTTCTGTCACAAACCTTTCATCCTCATTTCTGTTACACTTCTTTCATCCTCATTTCTATCACACTTCTTTCATCCTCATTTCTGTCACACATCTTTCACCCTCACCTTTGTCACACATCTTTTACCTTCATTTCTGTCACATAACTTTCTCTCTCATTTTTGTCACGCATGTTTTACTCTCATAGTTATTTAAAAACCTTGGAGTGACACTGTACAAGTTTGGCTCAGTTTCACAGAGTTGAGCCTAATGACTGTGCATCACCCGTTGCACACGTCAAGTATTTACAACATATTTACATGTAAGAAAAAACGGGTTGATGGTTTGTACCCTGGTATTATTAATCACTCTATTCTAATGAAATATTACTCTAAATACTCACATACTAATACTAGTTCTATAAATATACATTTAATACGTTGCCTATTTTAATCTATCTGTCACATTAATTCTAAAATAAGCTTACATTACTCCTAATATCTATCTAATTTAAGGGATGGAATTTACCTATGTGAAATGAAATTGATGTGAGATGAGTTATGTCTCTTTGTGAAATGGGTAATGTGAAAATGTAATAAGTTACGTCCCTTTCTAAAATGGGGAATGTGAAATATAACATATTCTAACTGATGTTTTTAAATGAGATAAACTATATGATTAATATTCTTATTCTATATGGTGAAAATGATGTATCTTTAAGTGTATAATATTTCTATTCTATTATGGTGTAATCTAATCATATTACTAAATGATAACGTTTGTTAAATGGATTGGTTAAGATGGAATGAAATCAAATGAAATGAAACAAAGTGAAATATAATAAACTGAATGATACTATTCCTATCTAAACTTCTTATAATTAGTTGTCATGTTTAAATTACTATCCTAATCTACTTTTAAAGCTAAATGAATATGTAACTTGATAATCTATCTAAAGTAAAATGAAAAAGTATTATATTATCTAAATCTAACTATAGATTAAAATGACATAATCTATCTATATTTTATCACTATATTAAAACATTATGATACATATCACATTAAGTTTATATATACATGGTCTTTAAATACCTCAGGTTAGTCGTTGCCATTAATGTTCAGACACATGCTTTCATTGGCATAATATCTCTACAATTGTTCTGGGTATTTGAAATCCATTACACAGTCATATTTGCTCTATGGATATTGCACCTGTAGAGTTCGTTTGTAGACCACTGTTCTCGTGTCTGTATGTATATAATCATCTGACACTGTTTTTCTCTGTTTAACACAACTACTTCACTGGAACATATTTGGAGCTTAGCAAGTAATAAGCTGTCCTAGTTCACAAAGTGATATCTTTGTTCCCAGAGTAAAGTTCTTACTTTTGATGTCTACAGACACATAGCATGTCAATGTTTTTGGTGCTTAGTTCAGCACATAATATTCATGTATTTCTAACATATTTCACATAGAATATTTGACTGTACTAAAATAACATATATTACAATATATTCTTATGTGGAAATTTCTGGTATTGCTACATCAGATGGTCGACTAAGGGTATCAGCCAAGATGTTATCTTTTCCCTTAATATGTTCTATACTAAAGGAGTAATTTTGCAGTATTAGCGACCACCTGTATATTCGGTCATTTCGATGTACACCATTCTGCATGACCGTTATTGGGGAGTTGTCAGTCTGGACAATGAAGTGCACACCCGACAGGAATCGATGCAGCTTTCTCACCGCATAGATGACGCTTAGGGCTTCCAACTCGGATATGGAATATCTGGACTCGGTGGGTGTGATCTTACGGCTCACGTAGCAAATCGGATGGAAGATGCCCTCATAAAATTGGCCTAGTACTGCAGCGATGGAGATCCTGCTGGCATATGTCCTAAGATAATAAACGAGCCTCGGATTAGGCAAGCGGAGGATTGGAACATTACTAAACAAAATTTTCAATTTTGACAATGCAGAAATTAATAATGCATCTTTAACATCCAATTTTACAGAAGCTTTTAAAACATTGGAAAATACACTTGTAATCTCCGCTAAATTTGGAATAAATTTACTATAGTAATTAACTAACCCCAAAAGGCTTCTGACCTGTTTCTTGGTGGTAGGCATGGTCAGATTCATAATTTTGGTAATAATTTTCTGGTCAGTTTTTAGTTGACCTTGAGAAATGACATGGCCCAAAAACTCAATTTCTTTTAGGCCCAATTCGACTTTGCTCGGTTTGACAGTGAGCCCGAAGAGTCGCAACCTATTAAATACATGTCTCAGTTTCAGTAGGTGTGTTGTCCAGTCATCAGTATGGACACATATATCATCTATATAGGTCACTGTATTCGTCACTCCATGAAGTAGATCTCTAGTTAAGCGTAGGAAAGTGGCAGGAGCGTTTCGAAGTCCGAAAGGAAGAAAACGCCACTCGTAAAGTCCTAAAGGAGTTGAAAAAGCAGTAAGATGGATGGATTGAGACTGCATAGGGACTTGCCAATATCCCTTAGTGAGATCTAATTTAGAAAAGATTTTGGAGGTGGACATGTCAAGAATAAGATCTTCGCAGGAAGGAATTGGCTCTGCGTCGATCTTGGTGACGTTGTTGAGATTTCGATAGTCCACGCAAAGACGAATTGTAGAATCTTTCTTCTTAACTAGAACAATTGGAAAAAAATACTCAGAGGTGGATTTCTGGATGATCCCACTAGCCTCTAAATTCAGAATTTCTTTATTTAGATTTTCCCTATAGCTTAGTGGGATTGAGTACGGCCTGCCTTTAATAGGCTTAGAGTCCGAAAGAAGAATGGAGTGTTCGATTCTGTCCGTCCTACCTGGAATGTCAGAGAATATGTCTTTGTATTCCGTCACTAATTCTACTAATTGTCGTCGTTGACTGTCTGTTAGTCCCTGTTCTATATAAATGCTATCTAATGTAGCAGTCTTGTCTACAATAGGAACTGGTAGTTCCATTCCGTCGTCGTCTACCTGATTCAGTACGGTGGTGGTGCTAAGTGTGTATTCTGTATTCTCGATAAGTGTATGCTCGTCGGATATGCCAGTCTCACTAACTGGTGTAGTTGCGTTGTGTATGTCTGTCGTCTGATCACTTGGTGTGGGTGCACTGTGTTCGTCTGTCTCTACCTCTGTCTCTTGTCGTGAATAGTAAGGTTTCAACATGTTGACATGGAATATCTTTAAGTTTCCGTTTATTGATATCTCATAGTCAACATCTGAAATCTCACGTACCACCTTGAATGGCCCTTGCCATGAAGTCAATAATAAATTTCGTTTGTCAGGAAGCAAGAGAAGTATGTCTTGATCTGGTTCAAGTTCAATTGTTCTCGCCCCTTTGTTGGCCTTGTACATAGGTCGACCATCGTTGATATGAAGCGATTTCCTTTGCTGGACACCTGATTCAGGGGTCCAACAATATCTACCGCCACACTCTCAAATGGCCTAGAAGCCAGTGTAGAAGGTTGTACTTCGGCTGTAACGTGTTTACCCTTTCGTACTAACTGATGACAGACATTACACGAACGACAAAATAATTTAATATCATTGCAAAAACCTGGCCAATAAAAATGAGCCTGAATTCTGGCCCTGGTTTTGTCATATGCAAGATGGTCAGCAAACGGTGACTCATGTGCAATCTTTAGCACAGTTATGCGATGTTGTACAGGTAACACCGTTTGCTGAATGTTATGGTTACCAGTAGTATAATGTTTAGTAAGAATGCCACTATTTAATCTGAAGAACCCTGATGCGTTCTTTGTAACCTTAGCTCGTTCTTTCAATAAATTTAAATAAGGAGACAAACTAGGATCAGCTTTCTGCTGTTCTATGACTTTTTGTCTGTTGGTATCATCAGTGCTAGATGGAGAAAGCACCAGTAGTCTCTCATCTTGAAGCGTGTCTTGATGTTTTATAGTGTCTGCTCTGGTTGTTGCATTAACTGCATTTAGTTGGTTCCATGCAGTTATTTCATGGCTAGTACATTGTTTTAGTTGAGGTAAGCAACCCAGAATTAAATCAGTACAAGGGTTGTCAAGTATAGCACAAGTAAATGTACCCGAAAGGAAAGGAGTGTTAATACGGGCTTTGGCCAAAGGGTAAATTTCAATGTTACCCGAAAAGGTTCGGCATTTAACAGAGTCACCTGTATAATCCTCTTGACTCACCAGTTCCTTTCTGAGACCAATAAGGGTACTCCCGCTGTCTAGCAAACATTGGCATGGTCTATCATTGACCATTGCATTGTGGAACTCTAAATTGCCTCTGGAGGCTACGGCTGCATTCACACTCTCAGATGAGCATGGAACTGTATGTCCACATTCTAATTTTCCGTCAGCATGAAAATGGTGACATTGGACACAATTGTCAAAGCTCAATACATCGCTCACACAACACACATCTTCAGATTGTTTGAAAGGTAATACATTCTCAACATCACACTCAGTCTCACTACCACTATCAGAAGATGTATCAAGTAAAATAGCATTGTTGGCTTTCATACGTTGGCGGCCAAGGCACTTATTTGAATAGTGGCCGTAGCTGGAACAAAAAAAAACATTTAATGGCACGCCGGTATGCAGATCTTTTGTTCTGTTGCTTCTTAATAACATTTTCAAGATGTGCCGGATAACTCGGCGATTTGTCACACATTGAATCAGTGTCATGTAAAAGGTGACAGTGGATACATTTTGAAATTTTTCTATCTTTCTTGTCAAATTTATTAAATGGTTTTCTATTGCTCTGATAGTTTTTTGATTGATCTTTTACAAAGGAAACTATTTCAGAGTCATTTGAAGTTTTAAAAATATTTCTGTTTGAAGAAAAATATGCTGACCCTTTCTTTTCAAACTGTTCTATGGTTTCAATGTCTGACTGCTGCAAAAATTTAGCAAAAGAGGATGGTATCGTGGATATTACCTTATCCATAGTTATTAAGTTTTTCAATCTATCAAAGTCTTTTCCTATGTTAGCCGCTTTAAGCCACCTATTTAGTACACTTTGAACATTTGAGACGTAGTCAATGAAAGTCTCAGTAGGTTTAGGTTTTAAAGTTGAGAACTGAACCTGATACCCAGGGGCATCAAGTAAAAAGTGTTGCATAATTCTATCACGGATGTATTGGTAGTCAGATCTAAGATCGGTTGGTATAGATTATATTACTTTAAGGGGCTCACAACTCAGGTTCTTCATATAAATCATAGCCCACATCTCTAAAGGAACTTGGTGATATTTAAACTGATACTCGACATTTTCTGTCCAGGCAGATATTGAATCCTCTTTACAATATGCTTTGATAATATTTTTGTATTTGTTGAACTTATTTTCTTCTTGTTGACTTTTAAGTTTAGTGGCAGAGATTTCTGCGTGTGAGTCTACATCCATCTCTTTCATCTTTAACTGTGTCTCTGATTCTACTTGTATTTGTTTTTCCTTAACTCTTGCCATTTCATCTATCTCCTTTTGCTTTAGATCTAATTCTCTATGTTTAATTTCCTTATCATGTTCTAGTTGTTTTTGTTTTGTTATCTCAGCTAGTTGTGTTAATTCTTTTTGATGTTCTCTTTCTCGAGCGCGTTCATCTCTCTCAGCATCTTTTGCTTCTTTAAATTTCTTATCGGCATATTGTTCTAGCTCTTTACCTGTGTATTGCAATTCTTTGCCAGCTTTAATGAAGTCAGCTAGAGTAGCCATGTTGTTGGGTAATTGGCTCACCTTGACCTGAACTGACTGCTTCAATTAGTTATATTTCTTTGATATGCTATGTTATTTAATATCTGAGCACTACAAATTGTGCTCTTTATTTACAATCTGGGAAATTGTATTCTCCAAAAAAAATTAGAGCACAAAGTTTGTTCGTACAATACACGCTGAAAAAGAGATGCACTATTAATCACAATGCATGCCAAAAACGTAGGTTTTACTCAACTTAATGTTCCCTAGAACAAGGAACAACACGTCAGCAATACCGGTCCCGTTGTTTGGCACCCCGGAATACACACGAGTTTTCTACTCAGGTCACCTCGTTTGGCACATCGGCACACACTCACGTTATCACTCAGCTGTTGTTCGCCCTGTTTTACAGAGCAGCAACAATTAACAACTCGTAAACGACAAATAGATTTTTAACAAATTAGTACAATGACACAGACATGCCCACGAACAAACAGAACATCGATTAATTAATATTTAATGTCACTGTCCTGTCTTCGTTCTACCGTAATATGTCTTTCGTTACTAACCTAGTTTAATCTATGGAAGTAAGGATGGTGCAGGCCAAATCTAATTTGCATAGCCGAAAGTAGTGCCCTCCTGACGGTAAACAAATAGAAAAGTACGAAAAAAAATCAATAACTGCTTTCAAATAAATATAAATGTAATAATAATGTGTAAATAAATAAATATATTCATTCTCTAACTTAAATAAACAAATGATAGTTAATATAACGTAAAGATTCAGGCAGGCAGCAGCTTGCCAGTATGTAAACACTGAAATGCTGATTGCAAATGGCGAGGCCCAACTGTTTGTCAATCGTGCCACGTCACAGGCGCAGCGCTATTTTTAGCTTGCAAAAATCAATACTGTCGCTGACCTTTGTATTGCTCCGCCATGAATCATTTTTGACGATTATTCAAAAACAAATAAATAATTACATAAATAAATCAAAGAAGAACATAATATGAATACTTACAACTTTGAAAAACATATTATTTAAATATATAACATTCTAATAAGCACAAATAAACATTATTTCATCACGATAGGCACACTTCTGCCGGCAACTCGATCTAGTCTGCACACGCCATCGTCACTGACACAACTTAAACAATTTAATCTTTGTAATATCCTATCCGTAAACCTAGTCTAGAGCCGTGGGTAAGTGTATATAGCTTGAACTCAGGTTCAAGAAGCACTTCTGACACCACATTTAATCCTATTGCCTGTCAACAACTCATGTTTCAGGCATCATCGGATTACTTCTCCCACACCATACAAGAGACTTGCAGTCGTGTGCGAGGAATGAAATGGTACATTTTATTGCCGTTGGCTCTTTACAATTGCAAAACAGTCGCTATCTAATCACACATAAAGTCACAATATTCTCTATCAATAGTTTTCCTAACCCCTATAGCTATTCTCTATCTACTAGGCTACATGGAAACACATATCTATTCTATACGATGTGAACACTACAAAGTCAGTCCCCAGTCTGACTTGCTTCACTCGCGTCGCTACACGCCTCGCGGAAGGACCTTCATACGCCCTTCGGCCCTTTGCGTGCTAGATCAGTTAGCACGCTTCTATTAGCTGGCTTTGGCTTGAGTGGCGCTCGTAGCGATCACGCAGGCGTGACTCTGTCGTGACCAGTAGTGCTAACTATCTGGTCAACGCCTTCGTGTGAGGACTAGTTAATAGTCCCCCTTTTTCTATCATCTATCCTGCCCTGATCCCGGGCACTCTGTTCTCTCCACTCCATCTGAGGTAGACCCCACGTCCTGGTGGTGTTCTATCATGGGGCAGTCTTTGACAGTCAGGATTGCCATCGCGTACTCAAAAACAGACATGACCAGCCCCTCGTATAGAAGACATAGATGGCGCTGCTCACAGTTTGCTGCCGCCATCGCCCGAATCGTAGCCAATCCCAGCTTGGCCGTTGTTATCACCTGGTCTATGTGCACATTATAAGCAAGGCTTCGATCAAACCGTATCCCCAGGTAATTCATTGTCTGCGTTCTTTCCACCGTCTCTGAACACCGATTAACAGTTGGTGTTGGGGTTTTGACGATATGATTATTCAACGAGAACCAAGTCACTGCTGCCTTTGTTGGGTTGACCATTGCCCCAGCTTCAACACACCAAGTACTCACGCGATTGAGTTCGGTTTGTAGTTCCACGGCAACCTGATCTATAACCTTACCCTGACGATACACTAAAACATCGTCGGCATATGACAATGTCCTACCAGGCCCAGTGATCTGCTCACTGGTGATTCTCACTGTGTAGGCATTGAATAGTACTGGAGATAATGGTGATCCCTTTGGTAGGCCAGGATATATTGTTGTTGGTTCCGAAGTCCAGCTGCTACATCTAAAAACTACTTTCCGTTGGAAGAGGGCTGCAGCGATCTAACTAAGGAGGAATGGACTTATTTTAAGTTCAAGAAGCTGAAGCATTAAAAAATCCAATGTTACTCTGTTTTACGCGTCCTCAAGATCAATCGCTGCAGCAAAGGTTTCAATGCCTGAGTGGAAACCTTCATTGACATCATGGGCAAAGACTGCTGCATTGGTCCAGGTTTCTCTATTTGGACGGTACCCACCCAGGGTAGGTGGAAAAACACCTTGCCTCTCTAGCTGGCTTGAAATTTTCATGGCAATTAACTTCTCCAGCAGCTTGCCTATTGTATTCTGCATGGTTATAACTCGATATCCTTGAATTCTTGTGTGGTCTTTGCCCGGCTTCGGCAAGGGAATCAGATATCTGTATAACGACTCCTTCTTGATGCTAGCACTCCCTATACTGTTGTTGTACATGTCTGTTAGTTTCTCTAGCTCGTTGTCGGTACACCTATTGATGTCGTCGTATCTTATGCCATCAGGCCCTGGAGCGCTGTTTTTTGATCGTCGAAGCATAGCCTTGATTTCTTTCACTGTCACTGTGTCTTCATCTGTAGTATTCTGGGCCTTGCACCTGTCTGAGGTGACCTCCTTGGCAAGATTTCGGCCTCCCATGTCTGTCTGGTTGCTCTTCTCTAGATAGCATTCAAAGAGGGCTTTGCCCTTGTTCTCGCCAGTCCTCTGCCAGATGAGGTCAGAACCTTGGAAGTCAGAAATGCTCTTATTCTTGACTACCCCACTCATGCTTTTATGTAGTCTCCAGAACAATTTCAATGACTTGTCTGTGCTTACTCTTTGACACACCTCTGCCCATTTTTCACTTTAACCACCTTGACCATTCTTATTAACGATAATGTTGAAGATGATGATGATGGAGATCATGATGACCTTATTAACGATATGGAAGGTGATAACGATGGTGATGATGATGATGATGATGATGATGAGGAGGAGGAGGAGGAGGAGGAGGAGGAGGAGGAGGAGGAGGAGGATGCAAGTAACTGCCATACCGGAATTTCTCGCCAACTGCCACGCTGTCAGACAAGTCACACAAATATGCAGGTCCGTAGTTTCCTTTGAGCCAACAGGAGGTCTTGTAGAGCTGGTACTCGAGAAAGGTGCCAATGTAATACCTGCAAACAAAACCGATACTTCCTACCATTTAACTATACTAGAATATGTGAAGGACCCAGAAAGGTTAACCCGGTCAACGAGTGCCTGAAGAAGTAAGATGCGTCGTCCGAAAGGCACAAATATCACAGCTCTGTTATAAGCACGCACAACGCAATTACGTCCAAAACAAACATTCCGGACGAACGAAGAAGAAGAAGAACAAGAACAAGAATAAACACAAAAACAAGAACACGAAACACTAGCAATGTCAATCTGTCGTGTCAATTTGACAATAGAGTGAATAGACTGCATAAATAAGGACTATTATACGGGTCTATGCAGTCACATTGAAAATTGTGAACATAGCATTTTTTTTTTTGGGGGGGGGGCATATCCTTTTTACAGGACATCGCTGTCAACACTAGCATTTTACTGCTGTTGTTTTGAGTCTTGTCAAGTTTACGTTCAGTAGTTTGCCATTGCTTTCTAAACGACCGACTCTCATACCAAATCGTTAAAACCCAACGCACCGCTGTCTGCTGCCAAATCGGTCTCAGCTGTGTTTCGAACGCGGGTAAGCGGGTTTACGAATCGTGTCCGTAAGTCCTTTGCCACGGAGACCGGCATAGAAGCATTATTAAATGCATTTTAAATAAATATAGTAAATATGTGTATGATAAACATAATAAACATACTAAGATAAGTTACTTATATTATCTCTACCAACTAGGATCCCTCGCATATTTTCTGTAGATCTCATTATGTACGAATGTGAACAAAACAGGAGCCATAGCACAACCTTTTCTGACGCCCTCCCTTATACAATGAAATGTTCCTAAGAGGTTCTTAATTCTGATGGCTTCTGTTTGCTGCTAATATATTATTTATTATTAACATTCCAATATTCTTTATTAATTATCTTAGGTAATAAAATTGCCTTTTCTCCGTAATCTCGTATAATCTCGTAGGTAACATGACGACGGTGAGAATCAGCAGTGGTTCGAATCGCGTCGGTAACTTACGGGGTATGTGAGCCGGCCGCTCAGAAAGCAATGGCAAACTACTGAGCGTAATCTTGCCAAGAAATCAACAATCAGCTGAAAGATGCTGCTGTTGACAGCGATGTCCTGTAAAAGGATATGAAAAATAAATAAAATAAAGTAAAATTGCTGGGGTAGCCAATCCTTTTAGCTAGAGCACCACAGAATACCACGGTTATCTTCATCACCTGACCCGCCAAATGGCCCAGGCGTTTCTCCACATATCTAGGTCCTTGATGTTCTGAATCAATTCATTTGATGTAGTTCCTTCATGCCACTACCTCGTGTGGTACAGTATCATTTATCTGCATGCCTCTTTCTCTTGTACTATTAAACTTTCGAGTCATCAGGAGATTTTCTTGTCTCTCTTCACATTAAATATTGAGTTGAGTTGAGCCAAGAACCGACATCACTGCATTCCCATAAGGGCTCACTCCTCATCCTCAACAGCCAGCTAAGAGTTCCAATACTAATGGTGCCCGTTGCAATCTGATTATAGGTATTTTTAACTTTACCTCTGAATGAAGACAGTCGACCAGATCCTCTGACTACCCCTTGCTGCTGCATTCTCTCTAGACCATGATAATCGAACTGTTTTTCTGCATTATTCATACGCTCCAAAGGACTTTCACTACATCTGCTTTATCTTTCTTCAAATCCCCCCCCCCTCTCCCCCCTAATGATGGGCACCAGCAAATCTGTCAACCTGTTCATTTTCAACCACACCAGAGTGTCCTAGAGAAAAGATCCAGCGAATGATCACAACGGTAAATTAAATGACCAAAGAACATAGTCTTTTTCATAAAGTTTCACACAATGGTTTATGTTCATTAACCTCTTTCAGGCTCTCATTATTAACTCTTGCACTCCAACCTCCAGCATTCGTTTCAGAAATCACATCTCCGATGCTTTCCAGCATTTCCTTTAAATGTTTGTTCTTTCTTTCTAACAGAATGACTTATTTTCTCAGATAATATTCATCTTCTGAAATTCATGTTTTGCTTAAGACTATTCTTCTCTTAATTAATGTCATTTGTCTTCCATATAATGTTACTAGTGCCCCTAGATATGCAATTTTCGACTTGATGTAGCGTGTTTCATTCTCATTTAATGTCACGTGTATTGTGTTAATGTTTTCAATGATTTGACTGTTGTTTCTGCTGTCTTGCTATTCAAAAAACGTTCTATTTTACTGCACTGTCTACTACAACCTTGTTTAACTATAGTTGCAAACCCTTTGCGTTTTAACTATCAGTAATGTGTCATATGTATATAGTAGACTGTTCATAATACAACCTCAAACACGTATTGCTGGTCTATCTTTGATCTCTCTGATTAATATTTCAACATGTTATGATATCAGGTAGTATCTCTTCGGTACTTTTAAATGAGATCACAGAATAGCCGCATAAAATGGACACCAGAAAATTTTATGGAAAGTAAAAGTGCCGGTGTTTCATTAACCATATAGCGGTATGTCGGGAAATTGTGAAATTGCGTTCATTAAATCCCAAGCCACAGACACCAACACCAACACAGTTAGTTAGTTAGTTAGTTAGTTAGTTAGTTAGTTAGTTAGTTAGTTAGTTAGTTAGTTAGTTAGTTAGTTAGTTAGTTAGTTAGTTAGTGGGTGAGTGGTTGGGTGGGTGGGTGATTGGGTGGGTGAGTGAGTGAGTGACTAAGTGGGTGAGTGAGAGAGTGAGTGTGTGAGTGAGTTAGTGAGTTAGTTAGTTAGTTAGTTAGTTAGTTAGTTAGTTAGTTAGTTAGTTAGTTAGTTAGTTAGTTAGTTGCAAATCATTTACAGGACGCCGCAGTCAACCCCAGCATTTTTATGCTGTTTGTGATCTCTTGGCAAGTTTAAATTCAGTAGTTTGACAAACACAGTAACAGCAAAGACATGCATACCTAATCACCGACACATCTCCAACCACCGGATATGCTGCGCTGGCATCAAAGTCGTCTCGTGCTCTATTCAAGGGTGGAGACAAACCACTGTATTTACATCTGAGGGCGGTGACAGGAATATTCACATATTAGTTTCACCATTGTATGTACAAATCACATGAACACCGTGTGTAACCTTAATCCCAAGGAGTGTTATTAACTGAATCGATATTTGCTGGTTATCTCTCTATGTATGAAGAAAGTTAATTTCATATCCTTTTACAGGACGTAGCAGTCAACTCTAGCATGTCTTGGCAGTATGTAATTCCTGGGAAAGTTTACTATCGGTAGTTTGCCATCGCACTCATACCACTGTATGGAAACCAACGCAAGGCGGTGGCAGCTGTGTTTCGAACGCGTATGCGGGATTACGAATTGCGCCCGTATCCCCTTCACCACAGAGATGTGAGAATGTGAATGTTCTCCCTATGTGTGCATGTGTGTGTGTGTGTGTGTGTGTGTGTGTGTGTGTGTGTGTGTGTGTGTGTGTGTGTGTGTGCGTGCGTGTGTGTGTTCATCTCATCTCATCTTGTTCCTCTTGTACCTTGCGATGTCGAGATGAAGTATAAACATCGAGAGAGTGCCCGCTTATGGGCTTCATGTATCGATATCGGTCTGTACACCATTGCTTGTTGTGGTATACTGTTAGTTGGTAACCTACTTTCATGGCCAAACCATTTGACTTGCTGCCTTCTAATAAAATCTAGTCCAGCTATAACCCCCTACCCCCCCCCCTTTTTTTTTTTCACTTTAGTCCTGACTTCTTGTGTGTGTTGTTTAAACATAAATTACTTAGAGACGGCTTAATGTGCCAGCATAATTTAAGACCTACAAAACTATATACGTGGAACGAATGAAAATGAGTCATTATAATATAAATTTGGAATATGTTAAAAACATAATGAGATAATAGCCTGAATACCATTACTTCGCACATTTGTATTTTCCTTGTATGATCTACATAATCTCCACCAGTACTGATTCACTTATACCACAGCTGTGTCTGTGTATTGACATCCCCAACATGAAAGTGTGTGCTCTGTTGTGTCAGTGCTTTGATATCCCCAACATCGAAGTTTGTGCTCTGTTGTGTCAGTGCTTTGATATCCCCAACATCGAAGTGTGTGCTCTGTTGTGTCAGTGCTTTGATATCTCCAACATGGAAGTGTGTGCTCTGTTGTGTCAGTGCTTTGATATCCCCAACATGGAAGTGTGTGCTCTGTTGTGTCAGCGCTTTGATATCCCCAACATGGAAGTGTGTACTCTGCTGTGTCAGTGCTTTAACATCCCCAATATGGAAGTGTGTGCTCTGTTGTGTCAGTGCTTTGACATCCCCAACATGGAAGTGTGTACTCTGCTGTGTCAGTGCTTTGACATCCCCAACATGGAAGTGCGTGCTCTGCTGTGTCAGTAACATTCTCATCTCAAATTAAAAAACCAACACCTGTAAGATGAGATGCTTGAAGAGAGCTGCCAGCGCTAGATGGCTGTTAACTACCCGAGACCAAATATGAAATGTTATCAGACAGACAGTGGGATCAACACCTTGTACTATATATAAGCTAATATATAGAAAGACAGAAGATCACGTGGTTTGGCCATAACGTTAGAATGCAAGACAATCAACTACCAGCACTGGCCCTACATCAAAGAAGACCTGAGAAGAAAATGAATTGGAGGCATCAAAAACATTGTACAATCACACAGAATGACACTATCCAGTCTCACCCATCGGACGTCAACTATTCCTCCCGCACGACGCACGGCACAAATGGAAGATGATGATGATGATGATGATGATGATGATGATGATGATGATGATGATGATGATGATGATGATGATGATGATGATGATGATGATGATGATGATGATGATGATGATGATGATGATGATGATGATGATGATGATGATGATGATGATGAATACTCAAGAAAGAGTAAACAAGAATAAACTCAAGCAATGATACTTACAGTAGACGCCACCATTCTCTATTATAGTTCTCAGGCGTGATGCTTCCATTGAACACTCCCCAGCGCCACAGATCAGTGACTAAAGTCAGTGGAATTCTGGCCAGTTTGTCCAGAGCGGCCTCCAGCAGAAAGTTGATCTGACGAACTGACACAGAGTAAATGCTTGTTTATGGAACATCTCTGAGTGTTTATTACATATGTAAATATGACACATGCCGGCGTATGTGGCGAAGGGATAGCGAAAGCGATTCGCAATCCCTCATATCCTTTCGAAATCAGCCGCAGCCCATATGGTAGCAGACCGCCTTTTGTTGATTTTTAAAAATGGTATGAGTGTCGGTCATTCAGAAAGCAATGAACTTAAACTTGCTTAGTAAATCACAAACAACAAAATAATGCTCGGGGTGACTGCGACGCCCTGTAAAGGACATGCAACTAAGTTTTAAAACGACACTGACCAATACAACCACAATGACAATTTTACATATTGTTAGGTTTCAAACAATGTTATATTATCTTCTCTTCGGGATCTGATAAGAAGTATAAACTATACATGGTCTCCCACTGATCACCACCTTTCGTCGTACCAATTGAGCTACTTCCAAAATCTTCCATCACCACTTAGTCTTCCTCAGCTCTGACTGTAACACTCCGCAGATCTTTAATGTGAACCATGTATTAACTCACAGGAGGGGTCACAATCTGAAGGATATATGGTTTAGAGATACAGAATAGGACACACACAAAACTGCTTTCTATCAAATGAAGGACATTTTATGCAATATGTCCTTGCCATTGGAAGTTAAACATAGAATGTTTGCATGTTACATAGAACCAGTTTTAACATATGTCTGTGAATCCGAGACAATTGGCCATCATTATCATTATCATCTTCCACTTTTGAAACGTCGTGGGAAGGAATAACTGCCGCTCCAGTTCCCGATCATCATCATCATCATGTTCCATACCGGTAAGCGTGAGCGGTCATGTTTCACCATCTCACTCGATCACCAGAATCGTGGATTCGCTTAGTGTTCTTGTCTCGACCATTCAACGTGGTCAAATCATCCAGGTTTTTACTTCTCTGTCCTCCACTTGTTCGCTTCCCCTCGATCTTGCCACCAAGTTGTCACCAAGTTCTCCAATTTATTTTTTTCTCATAACGTGACCAAATAAAATTGTGACTGTCTACGTGTAATTTCTCTAATCAGTTTACGGTGGTTTTCATTTGTTTCATGTAGGACTTGGTCATTGGTTTTTTCTGTCTGTCCATGGTATTCATTGCATTCTTCTCAGAAACCACATTTCCACAACCATCAGAGGTTTTCCAGCTTGTCTGCTCATTGTCCACGCTTCATATCCATACAAAAGCACAGGTTCTATGTAGCAACTCAATACTCTTTTTCTCGTTGCACATGACATCATTTTATTGGTCAGTATGTTTTTCATCTTGCAAAAGGCTGCCTTTGCCATGGCGATTTTTGTTTTAGTCTCTTCAAGACATCTCCCATCAGATGTTATGACTGTTTCTAGATAATTGCTCCGATTCACTTGTTTAAGAATATTCACATTTACTTGTATACTACATTGTGGTATTTCCTTCTTCTTAGTGATGACCATAATCTGTGTCTTCTTACAATTTAATTCTAACCGAAGTTGTTCACTGTGTGCAACAATCGCATATACTAAATGTCGCAGATCCTGCTCATTGTCTGCAATCAATACTGTATCATCCGCATATCTAATGTTATTGATGTTATGTCCCACCTTGATGATTCTTTTCATATCGTCAACATTTCTGAAAATATTTTCACTGTACAGGAAAAAAATATCGGGAGACATTACACATCCCTGTCTGACATCTCTCTTAATAGGTTGCTCCAAAATCATAAGGGAAGAAATACAAACTAGAATCAATTCTGGAAATAAGATATAATATGCACTACAACATCTACTAAAATCAAATGCGCTATCTCGTAACGCCAAAATCACGATATACAAAACACTGATTAGACCAGTTGTGCTGTATGGCTCTGAAACCTGGAGTACAACGAAAGGAGAGGAAGCCTTGTTACAAAC